>DWAN01000701.1:0-21620 GCA_018230445.1 Heliconius hewitsoni | reverse complement strand
ATATATATATATATATATATATATATATATATATATATATATATATTGCCTGTTGGCTCAGCTGCTCAACCTGCACTACCCCAAAAGTTCAACAGAAAGTGTCTGTACTATATTATTTAGTTAGGAAATAATAATTTCGTCTTTATTGCAATTATATTTCTAAAATAAAAAAGAAGTTGAAAAAAAAATATAAAAGAAAAAAAAATTAAAACATTAAGTCTTAGGAAAAACATTTTTTACCTTTAATGAGTTTAATTTCTGTTCCTGTCTTTCTTTTTGTGCCAATTTTACAAGGCCGAAAAGTATGTCAGTATTGACTGTACGCTCATGAGCCTCATCTAATATCACAACAGAATACTTCTTAAGCAGAGGATCACCCATAGCTTCTCTAAGTAACATACCGTCAGTTAAATATTTAATTTTTGTCCTTGGACTTGTAACATCTTCAAATCTTACACAATATCTAAAATTACAATAGTTTGTCTTTAATAAACACATAAAAAAATGTTTAACACACATTACACACTATACAACACAGTTTTTAATTTTAAAAAGAAACTTATTACTATTTGTAAGTTCATGATCAAAATAAAAATATAAATAATCTATGAGATTTAGGAAATTCAATTTTTTCATTTTCCTCTCCTTCATTCCAAGGCAAAGCACAGTGTTGAGTTTTTCATCACTCAACATACAATGTCTCAAAAATTGTGAAACATAATGTCTTTAGCACTAAGCTACTTGAACCTTGCTTCATGTGTAATACAGTATAAAAAAAAACAAACCCAACAGTTAATCCAATTTCAGATTTCATTTCATTGGCAACTCGTAAAGCCAACGTGATTGCAGCTACTCTTCGAGGTTGAGTAATGGCTATACAACATTTGGTATCTAAAAGGTATTCATAAATCAATTGAGGTACTTGTGTTGTTTTACCACTTCCTGTTTCACCAATTAATATCATGGTAGTATGTTTTTTGATTTCTTCTAATAATCTATAATTAAAAATATACAAAATATAAAAGAAACATCAATTTAAGTTTTATAATTTATTATATACTAGTAGGCTGCCACATTGTTATAGTAATTTGCAGCATGTTGACAAAGAGAACCTAGTATCAAAACACTCCATTCTATTTTGTCTACCTAAATTCAAAAACTTGTGCTTTGAATGGTAGCTTAAACCTATGCTTCAACTTTATGTAGCATGTTATGCCTTGTAAACTTTTAGCTCTCCATACCTCCTAAATCTCCAGCTGAAATATCTCCAAACCTAGAGATGTGCCAGATTGCAGGATTATTATTAATCAGGTTAAAAATCGTCCGTTGCGAAAATTTACGTATATAAACAGAGTACAAATGTACAGTAGTATAAATGTTTACAACGAAAAAAAGTTATGTTTACCTTCCTCTAACCATATAAACAGGCAAAGTTTTCCGCTCCTCTTGTAGATCATTATATTCCTTGAATGTATTATTATTAATATGAGTTTTAGAATTTTGACTTGCCCCATTACTTAATTTTCCATTTATCTTTTCCCTGTCGTTTACTGCTATGTTACTATTTTCAATGTTAAGTTTAATTCTTTTAACTTTTATATCAAAAGAATTTCTGTTTTCTTTTTCTTTGCCAACTGAATTATATTTTGAATCCATATTGGATTGTAGTGAGCTCACAAACATTAAGATAAATTTAAAATATATATATATTAACCATATTAAAAATCATAACCTAATCTACTTGTTTTCATTCGCTAAATTACAAAATGTCAAGAGGCAAGACAGCATGCAGAGATAAGACTAGTGTTTCCACTTTCCACTACTTCTATCTCTAGTATATATGTATTGTCTATGACTTCAATGTGTATCGATGCATCGATTTCATTCGGTGTTCACAGGAGTTCATCGCTTATATTTTTAAAATGTTTTATGACAATATGCATATATATTCTAGACAACAAGTTATTTATTAGTCGTAACAATCATATATACCTATAATGATTCTTAAAATATCGATCATACTTGTACGCTTTAATATATTAATAAAATAAATTTATTTAATGTGTTTTGTCAATTATTAAAGACTTTTTTCCAACGCTCCAACAAAAAACTCTTTTTACAATAATTACAATACGCTATATTAGCATTTTTGTCTAAAACAAACAAATAGTTCCACAGTTTTATTATTTTTTTTTATAGAAAAAGTAACTTTTTACAGAAATCTAATTTAGTCTGAACTTAACCTAGCTTCAAGCCGTATTCACGCTGTTAAAGAAATTTACCGCCTTACCCGGGTAGTCAGAGGGAACGGAGCACCAAACGCTACCTGCGCTTATAATCTGCATACCTCCTTCGCATCGTCCACTGTCATCAAGCCCTCTCCGTTGGATTAGTGTTTTCGAGGGTGAATCGATAGCTCCTCTTATCTCTCTTATCGCTTACTTTTCATGACTGCACAAGATGTTTTTTCATTATTTCGAAATCAAAGAAGAATTTTGAAATAATAATTACTAATTTGTATAACAGTGGTACACACAAACAACAAACAAAAAAATTGAGGGGAACAAAAATATACTGTATTTGTTGTCTCAATATACAGGATAGAAGTGTCAGCGCTCCTTTTACGGGAAACAGCATATAGGATAAAATATTTTAAACCCATACATAAAGAAATTAATAAAGGTACCTCTACAGTTTAGAAGTAGAATTTTTTTTCATTTCACAATGTTTTTCCAAATCTGTATTTCGTATGACGCAGTTACGCAGTTACCAATAACCTAAACACATCTACTTCAAACATACTACTAAAGGTTATTCAACTTTAAACTTTGCCGCCAATACTTACGACTCGATTTCAGAATGTGGCGTATGCCGCGGTTCCCATAAAAGGTTAATGTGTGCGTGCGACGTTCTTGACAAACGGCGTTTTATATTACTAATTTACTATAATAATTTAATTATTTATTTTGTTTCACTTTTTTCATTTTTGGGGATTTTTTTTTTAAATTGTATTTTTTTAAAGAGTAGTTAACACTGTGGTTTCATTTAAAGTGGTGCTGACACTTTCATATTGTATGTTTCTCCTCTGTCAAATGAAAAGAATGAACATTGTAACTATTGTACGATTGTTTTTGTCAGCACCACTTTAAATGAAACTACAGTTTTAAATACTTTATAAAAGCCTAATACAATAACAAAAATATAAACATTTTTTTTGGAGCGCTGACGCTTCCACCTGTATATAATCCCATCGAAATTTCATTCGTTAATTCGCTTATACTGGACTATGTAATTGCTTATTTATTTGGTGTCTTAACAGTAGTTTACCAGGCCATTCTTCATTGTGTCTTCTCCATTTCAAGTGACATAAGCGAAGTAAACTGAGCTCAACTGGCACGCCGAAAAGTCATAAAATGCGAAACCAAACTGACAGAACACCTATTTGTCATTCGGTTTGGATTTTGACATTCAATATTTAAAAATATAATCTTCGAGTTTCCTTGATAAACTGGTGTACATAATAAGTTTTTATAATAAATATTGTAACTAATAATAAAGTTAACTCGTTAAATTCTTTCTGTAATTACCACTAACCGAATATAAAAATTAATACATCTTAAAATTTATATATATTTCTGAATATGATTACCTTTTTACTTCGGAACCATACAGTTTTAAGTCTATTGAGAAAATCCTCATGTAACCGTACTTATGCTAAGTATCACAACCCAATCACAAGAACATGGAATTTAATTAGTGAAGAAATAAAATCAGGTTTTAAAGAAAAACCTTTTAGGTACCCAGAACATGCCGATGTTGTAGTTATTGGTGGTGGTTTTTTAGGTTTGTCAGTAGCTCATTGGCTCAAAACTAGAGCAGGTGACGGTCTCTCTGTTGTAGTTTTAGAAAAAAATATAGCAGTAAGTTGTTTTATATTAAGGACTTTAATTCTTAAAAAAAACCTTTATTATTTCCTACTGTGTAATGTATTAATAAAATTGAAATATTAATTTTTAGAATGTAAACTCTCAAAATACATTTTCACATGGAGTTATTTCTCAACATTATTCTTTGCCTGAAAATATATTACTTTCAAAATATAGTGCAGAATTTTTAAGGAATATTAAAGATCACTTCAAAGCAAATGTTGATATAAAATTTCATCCACATGGCTCATTGCTACTAGCTAGTGACAAATATGCTGATAAATTAGAGCATAACATTGCCTTACAAAGAGAATATGGTATAAATAATAGATTATTAACAGTTGATGAAATTAATAATAGGTATCCATGGATAAATACATCTGATATTAAATTAGGTAAGCCTTTCTGTTATTACCTGATTGAATCATTCATCAAGAAATTTACTATAGTTATTTGCATTTATATTTTATACACATTTTTATTTATCATTTAGGATGTCTAAGTTCAGAAACTGTGGGAGTTTTTGATGCACACACATTACTTAGAGAATTAATTCAGAAAACACAAGAACAAGGTGTAATATATTTGAATGCAGAAGTAACTCAGTTTGAAATGGAAATTCAACGTGATTTTCTTATGGAAGGTGTTACTCCAGGGTCATATGAAAGAATAACAAGATTATATTACAAAAATATAGAGGGTGAAGAAATTGGGTTAAAGTTTGCATCCTGTGTTGTAGCAGGAGGTTCAGAATCTTCACATATAGCTAAATTGGCAAACATAGGTACTGGTGGAGGCTTGTTAACAGTCCCTTTACCAATTGAAAAAAGGTTAGTTTGTATAGAGTAAAGATAACTAGTTGCCTTTCATAATAAATGTTATAATACTAGCTTTAAACATTTTTGTCCTTTTTAGAGAATATAATATTTACTCAATAGCAAATACTGACAATAAAATATCTGTGGGTCTTAGTAGTCCTTTCATAATGGATACAAGTGGTTTATGGTTGAGAAGAAATGGCTTACATAGTAACTTAATATCTGGACTAATTCCATCTCTGCAGAAGGAATCAAGTGTTTTAGATAGTGAAATTTTTAACAGCAGTTTGTACAACAGATTTCCAAATTGTCATAAGGAGGTAGAATTTATTTTTTTAATAAATAATAATTAGAAATAATAAATATAATATAATTAGAGAAGAAACTAGTTGGCATTACAATAGCAATACCCTAAATTATTTCTGTCTTTTTTACAGATAAGCATATTAGACACTGAATATATTGATTGTAATACCTACGATGAGACTGGCATACTAGGACCACATCCCTATCACACTAATTTAATTTTTGCCACAGGATTTGGTAGACAAGGTATAAATTCAAACTTTTTAGTAAATAACATGTTTTACATAATCTTAATTTATGTCTTGTATACAACTGTCTGGGAGGGATAAAATTTTGAGATCTTATAGGGCCATCCAGAAATGAGTGGTATCATAACAAAAAACAATTTTTGGAAATTATAATTAATAACACAAATTTAGATTTGACAAATTCTGATGCTATAAAATTTAGACCTCATAAAGTAAGCTCTGTCTCACCCTTGTGACATAATTTACGAATAGCCACTAATACATACTAATATACATTCTTAAGATAAGAATTTCATAAGTTATATTATTTTTGCAGGAGTTTTTCACTCGCCAGGTATTGGTAAAGCAGTTGCTGAATTAATTATAGATTGCCAATATTCCACAGTTGATTTAACAAGGTTTGGATTTGATCGTTTATTAGTTGATGAACCTTTAATAGAGTTTAATGTATATTAAATACATATTAGTTACAAATCACTAGCTGATCAATAGCAATAAAAACTAGATATAAAGATATTGTTTTATTTTAAAGACAACCAATAATAAATAGTCATTAACTAAATTATTAAAATATTGACAATGAAAATGTGTCAAGACTATTTGAATTGTGCTGGGGGAGCAGCAAATAATGCTCCACCTTGTTTAGAAGCTGCACGTGATGGTGCAAATCCCAATAACTTTTGAATGTTCTGCCTGCAAAAAATAAACAATTTTTAATTTAATTAATAATTATTCAAAAATGTTATAATGGAAAAATTGTTTATTATCAAATAAATTATTGTATATTTGTGTTACCTTATGCTCATAGTACACAATATATACAGAAATATAAAGGAACAGTCTGAATAATCATCTCCAGGTAAATTCCTATGACTTAGTCCTTGAATCCATGAAATAGGATGGAAAGGCAGTTTAGCAACTACTCTGCCATCAAATCTAAAAAAAAAAGCAAAATATTAAGCAGACTGTAATACAAAAAATATATTAATTATTTTTAGTCATTATATAAACATACTAACATACTGTTAAACATGCTTAGGAGTGCAGTAAATGCAAAACCAATGGCAAACATAGATTTCATTTTTACTAGAGACAAGTCTCTATTGTTATTCTTCAATCTTTCTTCTTCTCGTTCAATTTTCTTCTTATGCTGTTTATCCAAAGAATCTCCATGAGCTTCTTTACGTTTTTCTACTAAAAATTACATTGTCAAATTTAAAGAATTTTGCTGTGTTTTTAATATAGCAGTGCCTTACTTACCAGATGCAGTAAAGCCCAAAAGTTGTGATATGTTTGTAATGTGTAAGTACATATATTCCTATGTTCTACTGTAACTATTTAACCAATGAACAAATTTTGATCAATTTTATGTTGTAGGATTTACCTTGATGGTGTGAATTTTATTGGATATATTAATTTTATTACTGCAATTGGGTATTTTCCAGTTCAGAGGCCAGTCATGGTGTAGGGGCACAAAGTGTAAAATCATTGTAAGTTTGATTCCCACTCAAGGAAATAAAATATTTATTTACATTTGTGTTTTCATTTCTTTGCTCTGGTGTAGAGACAAAGTGCGGTGTTGAGTTCCGCCACTCAACCCGCAAAGCCTCTAGAACTAGGCAGAAATTGGGAAACAGGGTGTCTTAACACTAAGTTCCTTCTGCCTACCCTGCTGTGTGCAAGATACAGTGTGAAGCTGATTAAAAATTTAAAGCACAATAACAACATTAAACCTATACCATATGATAGCCTATATATAGTACGTAATTACTATACTATGGCAGTTAAGTGAAAATCAAATGTGAACACTGGTCTTAAAACTTAAATAGAATACAATAACACCTACATTTTTTACTTTGCCGTTCTACTTCAACCTTTAATTTCTGGTACTTTTCCGTCCTATATACCAATATCCATGTCAAACCTGCGAATATAATCTTATATGTATCGTTTTATAAATTTTATTAAAAAAAAACGATATACATTGTCAATAAGAAAAGGTTATAGGAAATTATATAAATAAGCTAATAACCTTCTCCTAAGAAAGCTGTACATATAGAAATAAACACTATCAATAATGAATCTCCCCACATTTCTTAAATTAAAATGTTTGATTTGTAATGACAAAAAAATCACTCTGAATATATATTAATTTCAGTACACTACACTGACTGACATAAGACATCAATGATCAAATGAGTGACAGTGGTGACAAAACGCAAAAAAATCGAAAATCAGAAAATCGTAAAACGTTGCCAGTTAATCCTATCATATATTCTCATTAGCGTAAAATGGAGTGGAGAAAAACCTTTTAAGACATTAAGTTACATTAATGCTGCTAACTTTAAATATAAAACTTTGTTCATATTGTTTATCTTTTATGTATCATAATCTTATTACATACAGATTATGATATACAAAAACTGAGTAGTTTTTGTATATAACTAAAAGAATGTTTTAATGTTTTTTCCTATCTTAAAAACAACTAAGACATTAGACATTAAGTATGGCCTCCGTGGCAACATGCGACCTCGCTAACGACATCACGCTGCGAGTTGCGACTCGTTGCGCTCACGTGGTTTCGCTATAAATTTAATTATTTTTTTAATAGTGAATGTAGAAAATTGTTAAGTAATATTTTATTGTCTATGTTCACGAACTCCATTGAAAAACACTCTAAAAATAGATTTTAACTGTATCATATAATAAAAATATTCAGAGTAAAGTAAGTGGTCAAAAGTGATGAAAAGAGCAAATTCTCTCACGGCCTCTATTTATTGTCCTTATTGTTAAGGTAATTTAGAAATACACACACAAAAATTAAAAAAAATTATAAAATTTTTGTCTGGGGGATTATGGAGCAACATATAGACTTTTATTCCGAAATTCCTGCGGAAATATCCATTTATGCCGTGCTCACATACTAGATAGGTATGAAATTACTCATCATATTTCTATAGAATGCAAAAAATTTTGTATTAATATTGTAATGTGAGTAAAATCAAATAAAAAATTTAAATGTTTAAATTACGATTCAATTATTTTAAAGTGGTTATACACTTGCATGACCGCTCTAAAATAACCAAGCAATTTTCCCTAAATATTCTTAAATAAAAAAGCAGGCGAAATGAAATTAAATAAAAAATCGTATCAGTCCATTCGCCTCAATCGGACATACCACTTGCGGCGAGACGTCTTCGCCGTAGCTATTAGTAACTATTAGTAGCCAAATTAAAATTACGCAAATTTTAAGAAGTACTAAATTGTCTATGGCCATTCGACAAACGGCGATGTTCATTCGTTGTCATTTACTTCGTTCACAATTCCGCTTATGACCACAGAACACATATACCCTTTGGGTATATGTGTTCTGTGCTTATGACTTCGTGGAGCGTGGAGTCGACACTCGAACTCGGGATTCATTTGACATTTATCAATTCACAATTTGACTCGCTGTTAGAAAGCCGCGTACTTGGATTAGCTCCTAATAACGGGGTGGATATTAATATAGGTCTTCTATCGCTGGTCTCGACTTAGGAAATTACTGTGTTGTATTCGTATATAAAATATATGAATTGAGTATTATCTATTTCTCAATTTTTCTTAAAAGCAATATAGGTTTGAAAGGAAGATTGCATTGTTCATGATATTGCATAACCAATTGTTAGGAAAATTATTTAGTGACAATCTATTTTAAAAATATTAGTGTAAGAATTAAAACTTAACAAACTTATTTATATTGTGCTAAGTTCTGTGAAAGAACTGGAAATATTTTTATCACAAATTTTATATAATGAGCCGCCATTTTGTAATGCTTGAAGAAAGGCGTGGCACATGAGTGCGACACGTCTCTTACACCTTTATTGATTTTAACGTTCAAAACGTAAAGCATGGTAAGTTTTTTAACATTCTTTTAGGACTTATTTATAATATTACACTTAATTTTTATCTTGCTATGAAAACGTTGAATACGTGGCGGTTCTTTGTTTCATAGAAACGTAATTTGTTAACTGCATGTTTGATATCGGATTATTGATTTTTTTATATCATAAATATTTTTTTATATCATAAATAGGGCGTAAGGCTTATTAAAATTGGTTTTTATAATTGTGTGAAACTTGTGTAAATGTATCGTGTACTAAATATAAAGTCGCCATATTGCTTTTTAAATGGCGCAATAGTTGGACTTTGATCATATTTTTGAACCAGCTCTCTCAAAGCAAGATCTTGTTATTTTTATACATGGTATAGAAAAGAAAATTAATAATAGGAAATCAAGTTTTATAAAAATTGTATCCAACATAGTTTCTATGCAATATTTTCTATAGTACGCTTAATTTATATATTATATTGATATCTGAAGGTGATGAGAAGTGGGTGCAGATAGTGTTACAAGATTTTCTTTACATATTTACAAGTGAACCTAATAGTATGTTAATAATAATATCACATGTCTATATAAATGTCTTGACATAATAGCAATGTTTTAAACATTGGACCATGTAAAATGATACAATTTACATTTAATACAAGCAATATCATTATCTGTTACAGCCCCGAATCGACCCTATACAGCTTTTAAAATGCCTTAGTGTGCTTTTATCACCAAGTGGAGGCATCAAGAGCAATGATGAAGTTCATAGGCTAGCAAAGTATGTATTATTACTACCAGTCATCTCCATTGTATTTCTAAATATAACTAAAAATAACCATAATGAATATTATTTAAGATGTTAACAATTTTTGTATCTCTACTTTCAGCTTAATGACAAAATTCTCAAAAAAGCTAGTATCTAAGTGTATATATATACAAATTTTAAAATGTACTGAAACTGAATTATTAGGACTATTCATGGGATCAGGTGGTTGGAGATTAGTACACATGTGGCTTACAGAAAGTATAGTAGCTAAAAATTGGCCACTTGTAAGAGAACTGTTGGAGTTGTTATTGTTATGTCCAGTTGATGTAGAAAGGTTAAAGACAAATAATTGTCCAAAATTAGTAAAAGAATTGTCAAAGGATGGAAGCCACTTTGGTAAGTGTCAATTAACTTATGATACCTAATTATAATAACCATTATTACATATTATTTATCATTCCATCATAATTTTTATTCAATAATATGGCCATTTACCTATGTTTTTAAAAAAAAAAATTTTCTTTCATTTTAGCAATTAGAGCTTTAGCTTCTAAACTTGTTGAACAATGGTTAAAGGCACTTAAAGGAGAACAAGTTACACCAATATCAGTAGCAGATATACCAGAAGTTATTTTAGATTTCCAATCTGACCTTAAATGTGAAATTAGTAAAAATGATGTTACTGATATTGAAGTAGAAAAACCTTCAAATGATTTAGAAAAGTCTTCCATAACAGAAAATGATAATAAAGATGTCAAGTCACAAAATGATGTTAGTAGCTCAGAAAATATTAATATTGAGGAAAATGATGCTCCTAGCAATGAAAATGACACTTTGCCTGTTTTAAAAATAACATTGAAAAATGGTAAGCAAATACTATCACAGGTTGAAGTTGACAGTAAAGCAGAAGACGATTCTGAAAAAGAGAAAAACCGAGAAAAACATAAAAGTAAAAATAGGGATAAGTCCCAGGATAAGAGTAGCAGTAGTAAAGAAAGTTCTAGTTCTTCCAAATCATCTAGTTCTTCAAGGCACTCTAGTTCTTCGAGTAAATCTAGTGATAAAGGAAAAAGTAGTAGTCATAAGGAAAGTTCTAGTAAACATAGTAGTAAAGATAAATATAAAGATAAGGATCGACATTCTTCCCATAGTTCTAAATCTAAAAGTAGTAGTAGCTCTAGTAGTAAAAAATCAAGTTCATCTAGTAATAGTAGTAGCAGCAAAGTGAAGGATGGAAAGAGTAGTCAAAAACATAGCTCAGATAAGGATAAAAGTAGAGAAAAAGAGAGTAAATCTTCATCTGAAAAAAGTGATAGTAAAACCCAAACACCAATACAGAAACTTGGAAAAATTCCTAAATTAAGTGATCTAAAAAAAGAAAAACCTTCCATATCCATAGAGATAAGAAAACCTGATGAGCCTAAACCAAAAACTGTTAAAACATTTCATTCGAAATTTAGAAATCATGGATTAGCAGAAGAGATAAAACCACCGCCTTCAAGAGCTGCACTTTTAAACAAAAAACCGCCCCCTGCTATACCCCCTACTGTTTCAATACCAAAAAGACCATCACCTGTACACAATGAAACACCCCCAGAAAAGAAACCAAAAACATTATTGGAAATAGACAAACCGGGTGCAATTAAATTAATTCCACCCAAGCACAAACGTGAGTATAGTTTTAATTGTTTATTTATTACTTTCATACTAATATATTTTTTGTTTACAGGACACAAGGAAATGCATCTTGTTTTGCTATCAAACATACATAAAAAAATAATTTACGATTTCAAGTGTGGTAAGTCTAAAATGAATAACTTGACGGGTCTTATATTTGTTCAGAAATTACTTGTAAAGTATTTATTTCTAATAAAGGTTAAATTTGATAAAAAAAATCTTATTGATGAAAAACCTTAATCTGTTTAAAGACTTTCTCTTGCGATGTACTTACCAGCCATGCGGTGGAGCACCATGGAACACAAGGGACATGGATTATTGAAGTGATGACTGGAGAATAAAATTATGCATTATATTTAACATTTATGGTACTATGTTTCTGGTAGATGATTTATACATGCTCAAAATACTGTCTACCAAAATACTATTTGCATGAACTTTGCAAATTGCAATAACAAAATCAACATGACTACAATTTTAAATTTAAAGTATATAGAGTTAAAAGTAGGATTACCTAAAAAGAAACCACTGATTAACAATTAAATCAGTCATTTAGTTTGCATTTCATATAAATTAAGATATATTTCTAATAAAACAATGCTATAATAAAATTCGTAAACTGAATGATTATATAAATATACTATAAAAATATATGACTTGCACATTTTGGAATGTTCAGTATCATATTTTTAAGAATTTAATGATATCCCTTAAACTTTTAATGGTTTTTGAGCAATATATTCAAATTCCTTGTAATTAAAAAAAACTAGGAGTTTCTCAAAATTGGTTAATTTTTGAAAATCTAAAAATGAAAGAATTATATAATTTAGTATATATTTCTTATATAAACGATGTAATTCTATTTAACCTTTCCACGGTTAGAGGTTTCTTTTAATTGTATAAAGGTAGTAATAAATATTTATTTATCATGAATTAGATAAAATAGCCATTCCAAAATGCTGTATAATAAATTTTAACTATGAATTTCGAAAAATGGGGGCATTCAGTAAATGACTCATTAAATTAAGAAATAGCTTGTAAGATGTACATGATACAAATTTGGTATTTAAATTAACATACAAGATGTGTATTATTTTATAAAATACACAATACCTTTAGATTCCAGCCAATTTTTAGATAAATACCAATAAAATATCAATCTATTAACGAATTTAAAGTTTAAGCATGGATATTTAAAAGTAAGTTGCTTATACATGATTTAAAAACGAACTTTACAGCAGTAGATATCAAAAAATAATTCATTACATCTATTTTCTTAAATTATCTATCTTGTATAAAAGTATTGCATGCGTTTGATAAAAATACAAAACAAAACATTTTTTTAAATAAAGAAATTTCTGCGTGACATTCTCGGTGATGGTATTAACAATTAACTTTTATAATTTACGTAGTACGTATTTTAAAGTTATCCTTATAAACGCTTTTTCTTAAATTTCTAAATCATGTTAGTGTGAACAATATATATCATTTTGAAACAGGTAGGTACTGAACATTAATATTACATAAGTTAATTTTTTTTAATAGTTTATTTTTAGTAATAAAATTAGGATGCTACTTGGCATAGTTAAATTCTATATTGCAGCTTCTAAAGGTTGCTATGGTATAAGCAAATAAAATTGGTTAATAAAATGAGTAGTTAAAGCACAGGTTTAAGTATAAATATTTAAATAATTATGTTAATTCCTTATCTACCGTGATTGCGCGTTTGGATAGCCGCGTAGCGCTAGTACTAGCGGTTTTTTTTCTAGATTTTTACGTTACCGTATATCGATACGAAAATAAAATGCGTATGTATTTGTGTGACACTACAAATTTTAAATATACGAATAATTTATTTACTATATATATGTATACTATCGTCTACGTAATCGCAACATAAATTATTGATTTATTTCATTACATAATAAATTAAATAAAAGTATGCGTGCGAATTGTTTTAGCTTGCCGCTAAATTAATACTTTCGACATTGACTAATCGGTAACTAATAAATTAAATAATATAGCTTTTAGACCCCGTATTAAATACGCTGATTTATGTCATATGAACTCGTACTATAATTTTTTCATACTACTTAACATGCATTTTTGAAAGATTTTTTTTAGCGTTACGCTGTATCACGCGTACAGCAGGGTACTTATAAGGAGCCTAGTATTGATAGCCCCCCAATCGTCACTTTCTGCACAATTTTCGAGACTTAATGTCTGTCTGTTGAATGGCGGTACTCAACGCCGCGCTTTTTCAGTTTATCAGGAACGAAAAATGAAAGTAATTTCATCACTTCAAGTGAGAATCGATCAGACAACCGTCGCGTTTACAGTCCGACGTTGTGCTGCTGTGCTGCGACTGTTAGTTTACAGTCTTATTAAAAACGAATTTGTGTATGAACAGTTAAAATATTTTAACACTTAAACCAGATTTTGTTTACTTCTAATAATATATATTCTTTTTATTTAAGTGATAATATATATTCTTTTGTTCTCCGTTCTTATTAAGACACTTCCGTTCCTCATATTCTGCTGAATTTTGGAGGCATTGCATGTTAAGTGCTGGAACCCTACACTGCGCTTTGTCTGAGTACTATGGCAATAAAAAATCATTTCGTCGAGTGGGAATCTAACTCGCAACCTCTCGCGTTTACAGTCGCACGCTTACGCCCCTGCGCCACGGCTGGTCTCAATATTTATTAAAACGTTCGTCCTTACGTATATTTTCCGGAGTACCAGCCAAGTAAAATAATAAAAAAGGACTTCCAGGCTCTTAAACTATATTTAAATGACTTCTTCTGATCTGACTATTGTTATTATTATTTTTATATTTATTTGTTTAGCTTTTGAATCGAGTTTATAAGTCGTATAATTAAGAATTTCGCTATTGATTAACTTGTAAATTCTTATACACCTATACGTATGAAATTAAAATTATAAATGTGATCAAAATGTAAAATCCTACATGAGTGTACTAATAATGTATCAATGTGTCCTTAATAAATATTTTACAAGAGGAAACTTGATTTAAAACATTTTTGCTTTTCTTCTTCTTTATCTAAATCCAAATATGTAAAGTTGACTCGTTGGTAATCGTCTTGCGTCGGTGTGGGCTTTCTTCGTTGTCCAAGGTTCGGGGTCTTGCGTATATATCTGTCCAAGCTAAAATATCACAAAAGTGTATCTTACGAACAAATGCCGACGTGGTACAATATAGCATAATATTAATTAATTATTACAATACTAGAACGTTTGTGATAATTGATGATGTTTTGAGTGCGTGTATATAAAATGTTAATCATTTCTATTCATAAGGGATAATTCGATTTAATATTGTTTATTTGTCGTACTTAGGTGCGTTATTAAACAATTTACAATTTGCAAAGTTCGCATTTCAATATTAAATTATTGGTAATGGTTTCATGAAAATTATAATGAGCCCGTCGTTATTCATTTTAGATTTAACTATTTAGATTTATATTCAGATTTTATATTTTTTTGTGCATAGCTAAATTCTGAATCATATTAACATTTTTTTTTGTTTCAGCGATGGTACTTCAAGAGAGTGATATGTTCATGGATGCTCTTAATGCATCTGCAACAAATAAAAAGGAACCTAAAAAAAGAAAGCGGCGTACTAGCGGATCTAAAGATGTTCAAAGTGATGGATCTCCTCCACAGACTCCTACTAGCGCATCTAGTCCCAACAGTGAAAGTAAATCAGTGCCCCCTAGATTTTATCAAGATACCTTAGACGAAGAAGATAATAAAGATAAATCCAATGATAAGCAACCTGATATCAATGAAAACGCTGAAAAAACTATATCTAATGAAGTCAAACAACCTGAAGAAGATATGGACACTTCTGAACCACACACTTTAACAGTAAACGGTTTAAAAGGAGTACTTTGTTATCATAAACGAAAAGGTCCCAAGAAAAATATCAAATGGAAACCAGATTCTGAATTAGAAGAAATTCAATACTTCGAACTTGATGAGACTGAAAGAGTAAATGTTACTAAAACTTTCACGGATATGAAGCATCTTGAAAGAATACACGAAAGAGAAGCATTCCAAAAAGCAAGAAATCTCAGTAACGATGATATTATGGAAGAACGGACAAGCTGGCGGCCTTTAATACTCGTTGACGGCGGAGGACAAGTGAAAATAGAATATGGTAAATCTAGCACAGAAAAAGATACCCAAGCAATTCGTCAGAAAGGCACTTTACAACCACTATATTTCCATAAATCTATGATTCCTGATTCTCCTCATGAACCAGACGTTGAGACTCATACTTACGCAGAACCACAAATTATACCATTAGAAGATGTAACTGGAAATCAAGATAACATAAGCGATTTTAGAACGATGCCATGGCCAGAGCCAAAAGGTAATGCACCACCTACAACTGGCAACAGTATGAATGTACCTACGATGTTTCCCTCAAATATGACACAGTTTCCTAATAATTTCCCGGCCCCACAATTCCCTGGTGTCCCAGGATTCCAGGGACCGCCTATAATCCCTGGTGAATGGCAAAATGGCGCAGTTCCTCCTATGATGCCGAATGGCATGCCTGGCCCCATAGCAGCACCGGGCATGCCTCCGGTACCTATGCCCCCGGCTAATATGCCTCCTGGAATAATGGGTCCGCCAGATAGTATGATGATGGGGCCAGAAATGTTTGGTAACCCCAATCCTATGTTTCCTCCTGTGCCGCCGGATGGATTTAATATGCAACCCAATATGTTCTCTGTTGACTATAATATGCCAGGTCCCCCTGGCCCTGATGGTTTTCCTGGCCCTGGAAATTTCCGTGGTGCTATGCGGGGCCGTGGCGCTGGAGGACATTGGAGAGGTAAAGTGGGTGGTAACTGGGAAGGTCCCCAAAGAGGACGAGGCGGGCGTGGCGGGGGAGTACGTAAAGCTGTCTGTATTTATTTTCAACGAAAGGGCTCGTGTCGTCAAGGTGATAATTGTTCATTTTTACATCCTGGCGTCAATTGTCCCTTTTGATTAATTGTATGTGTGTATAGTAAAAATATAAAAAGAATTTTAATCGATTTTAGAGATCTTATAAGCATATACAATCTAATTACAACCTTTTAAGACTGCTTAATATAAAATGTAAATAGTTAAGTTTTGTAAATACTGTAAATTATTACCATATAGACTTTATACTAAAACAGTTCAAATAAAAAAGTTATATTTGTTATTTTTGTTTTATTTAAATTTGTTATTTTCATAATAAATATAATACTCGGGCATTATGCTTAATGAGATAACAAGGGTGGTAATTTTATAATAACTACAAATAATTAGATTGTAAGGCCCCGGACATTATACATAATACATGTCTATCGCTTACAAATGTGGCAGATTAATAATAAAAAAGTTTTATTATATTTTGACAAATAACCAAATTATTATTTATTTAAAATAAGGAATTGTGCAGAATATTTTATTTTACGCTGAACTCAACTACAAGCTTTTTTTATTTTAAATAAAGGAGATTAGGGTGACCATATAAAAGAAACATGTATTATACCGAAAATAATAAATGATAAGTAAATATTATATAAAAATATTTGAGTAACCTGCAACTATTTAAAAAATTACTTAATCTACGTTTGTTAGTTAATTTTACTTTAATCGAAATATATCAAAAACACCGAACGGGCTTTTAAGTAACCTAACGACGTTAGATTTTTGTTAATTAAACGTATTCTCTATAAAATTACCGGAGAATCATTTAAAATTGTTTTGATACCATTATATTATGTCATGTCTTTATAATTTTTTTTACTATTCTTTCACCACTAATTCTCTTGATGTGCCCAAACCACCTGGGCACGTTCTTCTTCGTGCTGACATTTTGCTTTCTCACCCTCTTAATATACTTTCTAGACATACAAATTAATTAGTTTGTTATAGTACCTTTCGATTTACACTAATATCGGATTCCATCTCTTCTTCGTTTCTTTCAAAATCACCCACTACTTGTTACTCGCAAATGTGCGTCCATTATTGGCCAGATACATAATATTACGCTTATTCCACTGAACTCTGTTATTATTTACATTAACCTGCTAATAGTTATTAGTAAATGTAAATATTTCATTATTACTGAAAGAAGGGTGTGAAAATAATGATCCAAGCCTGATTGCGAGTAACACAAAGGTTCTGATAGAAATGAAAAAAAAAACGGAATGTATGATCACAACAAGTGAACGAAGTTGTATATTTGGGAAGTATGTCCAGTAGGGATTCGAGCACTCCTCGGAAGTATAAAGAGGTTGATGATAGTGGACGAGGAGAAAGATTTATGTAAAGACCGTAACAGTTTGGCACTCCTTTGCCTTTGACTACACTGCTAGGGCTACAATGTATAGATAAGTTAAAGTATTATCTATTCAAATTCAATGCAAAAAATATATGAAATTGTTATATCAGAAGATACACACGCCTAAAAACCATAATGTAGAGAACAGTTGAACTTTACTTTCAAATTTCAATAAACAAAAGTCAAACCTCAAGTCAAAATCCCTCAAAACATTAAAGTAAAATGATTTACGGATACTAACGAAGTAATACGAATTGGTGATAAATTATTAGAAACGCCGCTTCAAATTTAAATTTGAAATATCTATAAAATGTCTTTTAATTTTAAAAGTGTTATTTCGTATTTGTTTTCATCTGTATGTAAATAAAATTCATACAAATTTTTTACATATTAATTTTTAAATTATTAATTTTATTAAAAGATTGTGTTACACGTAGTGGATTATGCAACGTTGGTTTTTTTTAAAAGAAGACAAGAAGGTAAAAATTAAAACTTCTCGAACAATGTCTGAAAAACAAACGCCCCAGGAACCTGAAATTTTATCACAAGAATGGATGTTTAGCGTATCCGTACCAAATATTGGCGCCAAGGAAAAAGTGATTCTTTCAGGAAATATCGCAGAATTAGGTGAATGGGACTACAAAAGGGCTATTGCTCTTGAGCATGTAGGTGAGAGCAACTTGTGGAGCAAGTCTATTGTTATTCCCAACACTTCTGACATATACTATCGCTATGCCATATGCTCATGTAATGAAGATAGTGAAATTATTATTCGTCATTGGGAAACTAATATAAACCCAAGAGCTATCAAGGAAAATATGCTACATCCTGTTACTGATACTTTTGGTGAATTTGAGGGTAAACATTATATTTCTAGAGGTTGGCTCACCTCTCAAAGTCTTGTTCAATTTAAATTTATTAATAGTCCTTTAAAATTGAAAAGTCGCTTGGTTGGACGACTTATTAATATAAAAGTGACTCCTGTGAAGCTAACATTTGGAACAGAACCTCATGAAGATGCGTCTCTAAGTACAGATACTATGGATGTTGAAGTTCCAGCAGGTTCATTTGTAGAAGTTGCATCACTTGATAATGATCCAGCTATTTGTAATTTGCACCCTCAAGAACAATTTGGAAGAGAATATAAAGAAAATGATGTATTATTAGTAAATGTCTTCACCTCAAATCCCAAAAATCTTGCCTATCTTATTGACTTTTATACATACAGCACTCGCGCTTCTGTTGAAGATCCTCCTTGTCATATAGGATATACTTATGTTTTACCAAATATGTTTAAGCCATCAGAAGGTGCATTAGAATTACCAGTAACTTGCAATGTTAAACACCGCCCACTTGGCACAATTAATTTTGAATATCTTATTATTCATCCTATGGAAGAAAACTTGTGTAATTTGGGTATTTCTTATGCAAAATATTGGGATCCATCATGGACAGGACTAGAAGTTGGTCACAGAGGATTAGGTGCTAGTTTTAAAACAAAAGAGTAAGTTAATATAACACATTAAGTAACACAATATTATCTTACTCTAAAGTAAATAACTTTTGCTCACATGCTTTTTCTTGTTTTATTATAGTCTAGCTGGTTTTCTATAGTATACACTGACTGTAATACCATCCTATTATGTTTTTAAATTATCCAGGAGCCCATTTAAACATAACCACAAAATTTCATCTCAAAAGGTTCATCTGTTTAGGGGGAGTAGATTATATAAAAAAATCTAAAATGTAAAAATTTTGCAGCAACACTTGTTATGTAGTGTTGCTAAAATGTTTAAAAATTTCAGGGGAAATGCCATTCGTGAAAACACAATAGCATCCCTTAAAAAGGCAGCTGCCAGTGGGGCAGACATGCTGGAGTTTGATGTGCAACTTAGTAAAGACATGATACCTGTTATTTATCATGATTTTCATGTTTGTATTTCTATGAAAAGAAAAAAGGAAGTTGATTTCAGTGAAATGCTAGAATTACCAGTGAAAGACTTGACCTTGGAGCATCTGCAGAAACTTAAGGTATCATGTGATCTAGCTTTCCTGTAAATGCTGCCCATTTTATATAATTAGTTAAATGATCAAAACATTCATTAATTATATTTATGTACAGTTTTTTACACCAAGTTCTTATAGTTTTACGATAATAATGGTTGTAACTTTTATTAATGATATATTGCATTATTATTTAAAATTTCATAAAGTAAATTATTTGTTGTAATATTTACAGTCATTCAAAATAATAGATTTAGGTTTCCAAACATCTCAATTAATATGTAATAAATTAATAAGATATCTTTACAGGTTTACCATTTAGTAGAGGGTAGGAATCATGAAATCCTATTTTTTGATGAAGATTTAGAAGAGCATCAGCCATTTCCTACTTTAGAAGAGGCTTTTAAGAAGTTAGATGAACATGTAGGATTTAATGTAGAGTTAAAATGGACTATGGAATTGAATGATGGAACCTTTGAACTTAACAACCCTTTTGATATGAACACATATGTTGATAAGGTAAGTTAAAACCTTTTCTTTGGCAAGGCAGGCAATTGCAACAAAAAGCTACTTAACAATTTCTTAAATTGTTTTATTATTATCTTTTAAATAAAGTAAATCAAGATAAAAAAAATATTTTAAATTTATCAGAAGCTTACTAAAATATTATTTATCTGTAAACTGTCATTAAATTTAATTATTTAATATAAAATACTTTGAAATTAGACAAAATTGGAGAATGCATTTTTAAAGGTTTTATCAATGTGTTTTTAAATTTCTCTCAACTAAAATTTAGATTAAAAAAATATATTTATTGCAAACTAGCACAATAAATTATAGCAACATATACAATATTGACACTTAAAAATTATTAACTCTTTATTTGTGACTAGTAGTAGAGGAAAGTCTACTTAGCATTCCATGGTGAATCAATGTAAAGTGAATGTTTGGTGGTGATGGTGGTTGTAGGATGAGCTGCTCATGGCAGTGCCTAGGCTTGCTACTCAACTGTAGGTTTAAGGAACTCCTTTCAAAACGTAATAAACCTCATCTCCACTGTCCGAGTCTCTCTTTATCCATGACATTATCGTAATTCTACTAAAGCCACTTTTGAAGTATGTTCTAGAAATGAATTGATGATAGTTGTAGACAAACTGAAATCTTTTAGCTGATTATGGAAGAGAAATTTTGCAGTTATACATTTTGCACCTACTTCTACAAAGTACCTTTACCAATTCCTCATAATTTCGTTGGTAAATTCGAAGTACTTGTTTACTTTGTATTTTAGATTTTTAGATACATATATTCGTTTCCAACGGAATAATAAATAAATCAGCTTCACGCCGTATGCCGCTCGCAGCAGGGTAGACAGAGGGAACATAGTGTTAAGACACTCCGTTCCACTATTTCCGCCGAATTCTTGCGTGTTGAGTGGCGGAACTCTAAGTTGCACTTTGTCTCGATACCAGAACGAAGAAATGAAAATATAAATTTAATTAAATATTTAATTTCCTCGAGTTGGGATTAGGGGAAGGGGATCAGCCCACTTAACATTCCATGGACTCAGTGTATGTTCATACAAATTGCTCCATACGCAGGTATTAGATGTAGTTCTAAAGCACGCAGGAGAGCGACGCGTGGTTCTGTCC
>DWAN01000700.1:0-21625 GCA_018230445.1 Heliconius hewitsoni | reverse complement strand
TCTGCCTACCCTGCTGTGTGCGGGATACAGCGTGAAGCTGATTTATTTTTTATTATTTAAAATATAACGAAACATGTAATATATTATTGTTGTTTATATTTCCACACAAGCCATCGTCTCCCAATAGCATCCGCGGCCAATTCGAACATGATCTCCGCGGCAACAATTCCTGCGATCCCGCGAACCGTCCGAACGCAAACATGAGGCATTGTCAGTCACATCGCCATAAATCAAACCGTTGCTCTATCCGTCGCTTCAGTCGTCCGGGCGTCCTGCTGTTTTACCGCACAAATTTACGAGCACCTCCGAACATTTTCCCGGCCCGTACACCGCGAGATGCTGATCAGGTCCTTCGCGTTATTTGAAAATATCGTGATTTATACTAAAGTGTAGGGTACTGTGACGCCGCATCTTGTACCTTATACCTTGCACTATAAATCGTAGAGTAACTTAAGAGCAAGGCCGGTAACGACACTAGAATAAGTTGACTCAATGCAATTGTAATATTCCGTAAAATAAGAAGTACTTTATAAGAGATTTGCTGCATCCTATAGCCTAAGTAAATTTGTGTTTAAAATAAATAGTTTTTTAACGATCATGTTATAATGTATTACTGATATTTGAAATACTTAAGTACATAATAAAATGTGCTTTCCAAAAACCAACTCAATATATGTTTACAGTATACTGCTCTGGTGAAAATTTACCTTAAAGAATGTCCATTATAAGTTCCAAGATCTCCGATTTCACTTTATGTTCTGACAAAATATAGAGATATGCCAAAAGCGAATATGTGAGAATATTCACAATACGTATCCAAATCCAAAGATTGCACGACGTGAACACGAATAAATATTTCTTTTATTCCAATTTGTCAGCTAAGCCACTCTCAGCGGCGACTTATCTCCGTATTCAACGGTAAGCTCCCGCCAAAACAATACGGCAGTATCGCTAAAAAACGTGCTCGAATACAGCATTTATCATCGTTGATTAAATACCATTGTTTTGTATCGGCCGGAGTCGGGGACTCCGCACCTCTTCGTCCTTTTGCATCTCCCAGCGTCTCGCATTATGCGCGGAGACAATAAGTCTGTTAAATTGGCCTTCTCTATATAATGTCCGTTGGTGTATTTATGTCTGTGGCGGACGCGTGTTCGCTTGCTCGTCTTCGCCTTGTAAATTCTTTTGTCGACGGTAATTTGTTTTCGATGTTGCGTGACTTATGATAGGTTATGCAAACTCTTGTCAATAATATTAAAGAAATGTTCATATTTTCATATCATACTTTCAAGATCAGTCGTGGCGCATTGGCACAAGCGTGCGACTGTAGACGTGAGCGGTAGTGGGTTAGACTCCCATTCGAGGAAATGAAACATTTAATGTTTTTTTCGCTCTGATAACGAGGCTAAGCGCGGCTTCGAGTTCCACCGCGCAATGCCTCCAGAATTCGGCGAAAAAAGTGTAAAGGGAAGTATTTTGATGGGAATGGTTCCCTCAACCTACTATGCTATATGTGGGGTACCTCATAGCGTGTAGCTAAAATAACCGTTTGAATTAACTAACTGTACTCTACACATTTAGGACATTGAATGTATTGACTATTGAAATTAAATTTCTTAGTGTCAATCACGAAGATTTAATATCTAGAATTTTTTCGACCTCTTTTTTCTTTTTTGAAATAAATTTTATAATACAACTTAAAACATACAAGTGAGACACTTTAATATAACTTAGCAAATTCTCCTGAACTCGTAAACAGCCAAGATATTTTTATTAGAACAAACAGTAACACGTACCGCAATCCTATATCTAGATTGAAAAATGAATGAGCAGTATTCTCAAAAGCGGGGTTTATTTCGAGAACACGCTGTACCGAGGCGGCTACGTGACGACTCCGTTGTCGGCGACTTCAATCACCACGTGGGCCAGAGTGTCTCCGCGATTGCATCTCACGAAATATTTCATACACCATATTATGTTTACTGATTAGAGCAGTGTTTCGAACACATCATTTTTTATGTTTACTTTCATTGAAGATAACTGCAGTAATTAAAATTATATTTACGACCTCCTTGAATTCACTGACATTAAAAAAATAAGGTTTTATTTTCACTCTGCCTTTTTCTTGATTTGTAGGCAGAGAAAGAAAAAGGTGGAAAAAGGTAGCCAAGTGTTGTGACGTTCTTCTCTTACCACTGTTGCTCACCACTGTGCTGTGGTGGTCACACCTAAATATTGCTTAATAAGATAAAGAAAATAGAAATAATTTTAACTCACACCATCGCGTCTACAGTAAACGCTTTCCAACTGCACCATCAATTTTGTCATCAATTTTTAATCTATGAATATTTAAATTATTTGTGGAATTTGAACCAACAATAGCACTATGCAACTACTTAAGTTGTTTTAGTAAGTACCTATTAATAATATATTTAAAAATAGAATACATATCTTTTTCTTGAAACCTTTCTCTTACCTCCACTTATTGAAACCTTTCTCTTATTACATTACAGAAATGCAAGTTAATTGGTAATCTGATTTAAAACTCTTAGGGGCCATTGCATATTCATATAAATATTTATAATAATTGATCGAATCAACGACCGGCACATTAGACTGTAACTGTAAAATCGTATTAACCATAACTAAGATATCATATTTTGATCAAAATACTAATCAGAAATTAGTGGAACTAATTAGGTAATCAGAATCTACATCTCCAGCATAATTGTATTAAATTATACTCTTATATTGACAACTTCAATCATACAGTACAGGTTTAGAGGGTTGAGTAAGTTATTGCTTATTAATACCATATTTCGCTGGTATCATTTTTAATTAATCATTATATTAGTCAACGCACACACAAGAAGCGATCGCTGTAATTCATTCAATAATGGCACCGACAAAGATACGAACGGCCACAACAAAACACAACGTACGTTCCACGTTCACGAAGCAGCGAGAGCAAACAACAAGAATATGACATAAATTATTATAATTAAATACACCATCGTTTTAATTATTATAATATGAATGAGCAACATAACATGTACCCAATTAGGAGTCAGTCGCGATGCTTGTTATTATTTTAATAAATTAATTACAGAATATGAACGCGCTGCCATTCGCGGGCCGCCTCGCAAGAACGGGAATGCCGCTGCAACTAAAATATAGCACACACAAAAACCTACCCGACTATAGAAAAACTAGAATTGCTCATGCGTCGTATGAACATGTTTAATTAATTTATTAATTAGCATCAATTAATCGTAATACGGCGGCGCAGAGGGACCCTTCGATGCGCCTCAATACGCTTTCTAAGGAAAATGTTTTTTGACGATACCGAGTCCGACGTCCGAACGTTATTAAAGGTGATTACTTACTATTTGCGGGCATACTTGTTTAAGTAAATTTTATTACATACGATCGATTCTAACGTAAAAAGTAAATTAATTCAATAAACAACACAATATTTCATAGTTAACGGGTAAATATTGTATATGTCCTTATATGGCATTGTTCTTGAAAATATAAGGCAAGAATGCGCTGATAGGAGCTTCGTTCAGGTCTTACGACTTTCTTATGTAAATTGTAATATTTGCTGATGATGCTCGGACGTGCGGTGGACATTGATAAATAAACAGCTGTCAGTGGGCTGTCCGAGCGGCGGCGAAATTCGAAAATGGTTCGTGTTCATTAATAACCGGAATGGATAGTGTGTCGCGCGCGAGATGCTGCGATACGCTACCTGTGTTCGTGATTAGCCCGCGAGCGACCGGCCGTCGCTGTTCTATGAAATCATATCTAATAGAATACCTACCTGGTCTATTTAAAATTGCACGAAACCAGAATACCCGGGGTATTTTTAGTTTTTGCGAGTATATCACTTCACACATTGTCGCAATGTTTTTTTTATCACTTGTAATCTGAATATGTTAGTACGTATTTTATTCTCTGAGTACATAGCACTATCTGTGGAATCAATCTATATTACCAATTCCGAATTAACTATTTATTAATAAATATTCATTGAATTTCATAAGCATGGGACGAATTAATTCGATTTGAGTTTCGATCAGAGAGAGAATGATAGAAATAAACCATAAAAACCGAATGCTATTGAAACAGGAAACTTATTAAAAGTTTAATGTTTATGGATTAAATATTATGAGTGTTAATTAAATTTGAAACAAATTTAAAAATTATTGAAGATTAAATTGATGTAAATATAAGAATAGGTGCTAAGCTGGCTCCGCGGGCAGCGTGGTGACCAGCGGGACGCCCGGACGGACTACAGGTTTATCATATTTTTATAGATAATTACCATTAACTCTTTCCATACTTAATCGTGCCATCAAGTTAAGTTTTATTGTAGTGTTTTATGTAACGCGTTGTAAATATTGGCAGCGTTCCTCGTGAATATCCTTGCGGCGATTAGGGCTACAGAAGTGGCGCACCGTCAACTCATTTATGGGTCGTATACTTGCTTTACTGGGGTCGTTTTAGATAACGGTATTGACAGCCTTTAGATTAGCCCGACAGGCAGTCGTTGTGACGCGTCCGTCCTACATTAAATTAGCGCGGATTTTTAATGGATATAATCTAGTGGGTGATTAAATCGAAATAAGGTTTTTGTAGTTTTTTTTTTGGTGCATACAAATTGTAATCTTTATTTGAATAATAGAGAACTAACTACCCTTCCTGCTCTAAGACGTCAGTAGTAATAGTAGTAATCAGTAGTAGTAGTAGTTAGTAGTTTTTTGTACAGTAGTGCACTTAAGACAGTGTTTACACGATAACCTTTATTTCATATAAAAAAATACGCGCTGAAAACTATTTATATAATAAAGAGATTTAAAATTTATCATTTATTATTTTTTATAACTAAACCTAGAAGCAAAACATCTTATAATAAAACAAACTACATCAGCTCAAAATTACTTCAATGGGTTACCAATATATAAATTTATCAACCGCAGCTCCAAGACACACCGGTTATTAATATTGCATATTAAAATGATAAATACTTTTGTTTAACACGTATTATTTATTATCCTTTATTCCATTTATCAGTTAGTTATCCGATGGATAGCGCACATAACGCGAGCTTCCGTTGCATATGATATTCGGTAGCCGACCCGCTATCTCGCTCATTACTTATCTCGTATCTCGTCCATCCATAACTTTCTTGTATCTGTCGATGTTAAAAAATACTGGCCAGTTAGAGTTTTTATGTTTCGACTTGAAAAAATTATCTCCATCTCAAACTTCTATCTGTAGTCGTAACTAGGGTTTAGAATTCAAACATTATATAAAACACCGATCGTTAAAGATCTTCCGAACGCTTCCTTCGGTAATATTGGTGTTCCCATACAAAATGATTGATTCAGAGATAAATATTATGTTTATTTGTAGAGTGTAGACATATTTTAATATAAAAACTGTCGTTTTGTAATAAATTGTGGGCGGCGTTTACTTTTTAAGATGATTTTTAATTAATAAAATGATATAAACGTTTCTTTTCTTGGATTATTTTACGATAATTAGACTTAGTAGTCTATATATTTGTTTTTTTTTCTTGGCAACCTACTTTTAAGACACTCCGTTGCCATTAAGACAGATCAGTTCCCCACTTTCCGCCGATTACTGGAGCCATTCCATGTTGAGTGGCGGAACTCAACGCGGCGCTTTGCCTCTTTACCATAGGGAGGATATGAAAATATTAAATAATTTATTTCCTCGGATGGGAATCGAACCAACAATATGCCTCGTTGTTACTCCACGACTGATTCAGCCTCTGTTCTATAGTACGAGTTATCTTTATCGGTGCCTATTAAAACTGAATAGTAAGATTTTCAATATAAAGTTCATTAACACAGCGTTTGAGATGCATTAAAATAAATAGACTGTGATTACATTTTCAAACAGGCTTGGGTGTAATTATAGATATTTATAATAGAAATTAATGTACAAACGACAGTGGACCAGCGGGGGGCAGCGCCGGCTACCGGTGAGCTGGGTTCCGACCCCCTAGACGGAGGTAGCATGCTTAAACCTATCTCTTATTACTATAGTATTAAAGAATATTATATTCTATAATTCTTGTTTTATCGTTTTTTTCACATTTATCATAAATATATTACTGAAGATATTTTTAATGTTTGAGGACACAATAGGTTCGAATTGTGATAATCTTAAAACAATAATGTAATAAATAATAAATGGATTGTGTAGATACATAATATTAAGTAAAATAAGCTGGATTTCCGCTATGTTATATTTGTAGTAAGTATGCAGTGTCTTTGTTGTATAGGTCAAAGTTGGACGCGAGTTGAAATAGATTAAACAAATTCCCATTGATCAGCAAACTATATTTTATTTTGTCCTTAAGAAAAGCACAGTATGACATACATATTATGTACTCTTCATTTACTTTTTTTTTGTTTTCACACTTTATTCCACTCATAGCAGGGTAAGTAGAAAGAAACTAGTGTTACGACGCTCCGTTCCCATTAAGATACTGCCGTTTCCCACTTTTCGCCGAGTTCTGGAGGCATGTGTGTTAAGTGGTTGAACTCATCGCCACACTTTGCCTCGTTACCGAACGACAATTAATGAAAATATTAAATATTTAATATTACCGAGTGGGAATAGAACTCACAACCGCACGTCCAAGCACCAAGAGTGACCATTAAAATCGACCTAAATATTTTTATTTATATCCTATAGAATATACAAGAAGATAAAATAAACCATTACTTCTGACATGACATTTAAACGAACGAGAACCACTTAGTATGCTTACGAGAACATACATTACGAATATTGCACTATTATAAAAAGACAAGTTCGAGTAGGCACATAGCCACCTACGTAAACGATTTTCTTGGAAGCAACCATAAGCCTTCCGAAGTAACGAGGTCTACTGGTACATCATCAGTCACAGCTCTTCATTTATAATGATGTTAAAAATGTTACCTAACAGCGATTCTTGTCCACCCATTGCACTGTTCAATACCCAAACAATATAAAAAGGTTCCTTTTAAAAAATGACCTCCAATTTATTTGAAGTATAGAGTCTTATTTCCCATGACACCGGCCTGGGCGTTCGCTCGTCCGTGCGCCATCCTTCTTTACATTTTTTGTGTGTCTCATACACACATTTTTTTTATTTGAAAGCTTTGACATTTGGAAGTTGGGTCACTTATTAAATTAGCCTTTGTATTTAAATGAACAATTGTAATTATGTTGAGCTTCTTATGTGGCTGTCGATGTTTGGGGATGCTGTTATATATACTCGTATTTAAGTTCATAAATATATAGAATAATAATAATGTTATTTTACTTTCCATCTACATTTAGAGACTGCCTAGTTTTGTGTAAATATTAACCTAACATTACGAATCTATACAAATTCCATCGAGCTGTATTTATACAAATAAAACTTATACAATACAATATACAACCTATGGCTTACGTATCTAATCGATACGTATGCGACAGGTTGTGAGTTCGATTCCCACTCGAGGAAATAAAATATTTAATATCTTAATTTTAGTATCGAGGCAAAGCGCAAAGTTGAGTTCTGCCATTCAACACATAAAACTTGAGAATTAGGCAGAAAATGGAGAACGGAACTGTCTTAATAGGAAAGGAAAGTCTTCACACTAGCTTCTTACGTTCCCTCTTGCTACTCTGCCATGTACGGGATGCAGCATGAAGGTGATAAAAAAATAAGCATATAATAAACTCCAACTAAATTTAGTATTCATTAAGCTGAAAGAACTGGTAAACAGTAGCTTAAAGCTTGAAGAGACCAGTAAGCTACCACTGAATACAAGCATAATCTATAATTTCAACAGCGTAGAACCCACAAGTATGTAGGTTATTTTCAATCAACGTCGTACATCAGTTTCGATACGAATCAATCGATCTTCGGCCGAATCGAGCGATTGTGTCGGCGTTCCGATAATGTACAGTAATGAGCGGTATGATGGACGACACCACTGTCGCAACTCTTGCTTTTATTTATTACCTAGTTGTTTATTGTGGCTCGCCTTTAGACTTTAACTCAATTAGCCATTAGTCTCAATGCTTTTAAAGGAACATTTAATGATTGCCTTAAAATTATTTAACCTAAATTATTATCGGTCAATGTTAATGTGCATATTGTGCAAAGAACGTGGAATGCTTATGCTTCAGTCATGCTATTGTAGTAAAGTAGAGGTGCAAATCTCTCACAGAGTAATATTTATCCTTTTCTTACCTATTCTGATTACATTTAAAACGTCATCGGGTTCTACGTCTCTGCTGAATGTCTGCAAAATTTGCAGAAGTGCAGCAATTAAATGACTTATTACTTTTACAACAATATATTGAAAGTGTCTTAACACTAAGTTTTCTCTGTTTACCCTGTCATATGCGGGATTTAGCGAAGTGAAGCTGAATTGTAGATATAACAAAATAGATATAGTGAGAGCTACAGACTTGCATATACTCATCTACTATATAAAATATAACCTTTTAATATGAATGCAAAACCATTGGTAGCGAGCACAAAAAGGTTTAAGTTATTAATCAGTAGCTGCAAGATTTTATCGATGTCTTTCGAGTCATTCAATATTTTGAGTATGCCATTAAATCTTCAATTCCCATGACAGTTCGCCGTCAGTGTCGAACAATGGAGGAGGAATACGGAGACACGCCCGTGAGTGACCGACATTAATCCTAATGTAGCGTTGTACTGGCTAAACGTCGTTTAATCTAAACAAAAATATTTCAATGCACCCAATAAAACTATAGGGAGGAGAAAAAAAGGTGGAATGGTACGCGGTGCTCGTAAGGTATTCGACGAGTATGACTTCTGGGAAGCTGTGCCCTCCAATGTCATATCACAACGGGTAGTGATGGATGCGACGCACATATCGATGTTTTTCGACAATTTTTTTTGGTTAAGAATAGGTTTTATTTATTACATATTTAATGGAATATTTTTTTAAATAATTAGAGCTGCAGTGTTTTAGTGTTATGTTACCTTTTACCTTCGATAATGTTTTACACCCGAAAGTCTATTTCTTGCGTTTTAATGCACGTTTTAATTTTATACATTATTTCAAATTGTTTCGAAAAAAAAACTTATTTCGTTAGGTTACATTCTTAATTTATTCAATCTTATAATTGAATAAACTGATATATGATTTTCTGTACGTAGAATACATAATTCTTTGATACTGAACTTTCCACAAAATATAAATATGTTGTGTCGTCGGTTCGTACGTCACTAGCGTTGCAGGCACAGGCGCAGGCGCACGACAGATGATCAGTCATGGCCCAGATGTCGCGATAAGCCAGCGGTAGCCGCTCATTAATCTACCCACTCCCCACTCCCCACCAAACACTCCAATAATTAACTGGACGCAGCACAGATTCTACGAATCTCGGCCACAGCCATCTATCCAAATTTCTATGGAGCAATAGATACTCAAATATCAATGTACGATCCGATCAGATGAAAGTTTTTATTCTCTGCTCATAATTCCAACGCTTATAGCGGTTATGTCAACAAATGACTGAATTACGTAACAAAACGCCGCTATTGATACCGTCAGAATATTTTGTTTTAATATATTTTACTTGGCATTCGAAAACTGGTTTGGACGACATAACTCCATAATATTCGCATCAGACCGATATTGCTGCGCTAAAGTGGCCCACATAACGCGAACTAAATGCCAAAAAGCTGCGGTTTCAAGTAGCGGTCATAATACATCTCTTTAAATGAGGAGTTTATTTGTCGATGGACAAGTTTATTGTTATCGTGGGGCTAATGGGCGTCGTAAAATTCTGTTCAAGAAGTCGAGAGAAACCGTGGGAGATGGCGCGCGACGGGCGGCCGCTGCCGTATTCAACCCTTAATTATGATTTAATTTTTATTTCAAAAATGCTGTTTACATTAATTTATCTTAATTTTAAAAGTTTTAGGAAATATCCATAGGTGGTCGGAAACATAGATGTAATAGGTACTAAAATACCTACCTTAATTCTATGTTGCTGTATAAATATAGTTTTTTTTTTTAAATATAAATATTTAAAATATTTTTGCTGATATATTTAGTACTGATTGTCTTTCACATTTATTTTATCAGTCTGAATACTTTTGGACTTATTTATTAGAAGTAGGTGCTTGTATCATCAGTTTTAGCCTTAAATAAATATAGTGAATTAGGACAATTTAAAAATGTAAATAACAATCAGTTAACACCAAAAAGCCAACTGATTATTGATATTTAAATATTTTAACTATCTCCTTAATAACAAAATTAAGGAACGATAAATACTTAATTAGAAAACGTATAAAAGGAACGATGTTTTTATTAATTTCCATATAAATAACAGTTATATTTTAAATAATGCATTTCGATGAAGCAATTACTTATTAAAAATGATATATACTGGGCGATATTTAGATTTAGTGTTCATTTGTTTGTATATAGCGCTCTGGGAGATCTCGAGGAGCTCAACTTTACAGTTTTAACTTTAAATTATCAAACTAACATAGATAGGGCTGATTGTAGAACTGTACTTGTAAATAATGTATCAATAATATTAAACTTATTAATTTCTAGTTCAATGCATTATATGCGATATTAAAGTACCTAAATAATAATAATTACGACTTCATTATAATAATCCAAACACAGAACCACGACAGCCAAGTTAAAAAACAAGCTAAACGCGTTATTTGCATTCAAAATTATGTTAAAAATAGTGGAGATACGTCACGATTTTGTGATTAAGCTCTACGGAATGTCCATCTGGTTGGTTTTATGACTTCCTACGACGAGAAATATTTCCTTCAGACGACGTTAAGTTAGGAGTCAGGTCACGAGCGGCCTCCGAGGCCCACCTAATTTAATTTAGACGATCTACCGTTCCACCGTTGGTCGTGTCTTATATGTGTTCTCGGAACTCGTAAAATCTCGTGGACGAGATGCTGTACATATACATCACTACTACTTTCTACATAAAGCCGCCCACTCAATAAGTTTATTCAGAGAATCGACTTGATTATTTTGAGGTAATACAAGTATAATACACTGTTCATTTGTGTGGTATCTTTAATAATATATTTTTATTCGAAAATATTTTTTTTTAGTACTTCCCAAAACAATATATTTCTGCGTCTAGCTATTTATTTAATTACATAAAATAATATTTAGATTATGTATAACGGTTTATAGTTTAACAATAAAATATCAAATAAAAAGGCACACAATAAATACGTATGTTCTATTCGTATACATAATACAATACAAGTAGGTACACTCATTGTACAATCGCCTATTGCAATGTCAGCTGCATTTTGAATGAGCAATTAATCATAAGTATAACTAACTTATTACGACACAATCTCTTTCAACAGAAAATAATTATTTAAATTATAAATACATATATATACCTATAAGCAAAATTTAAGAAACCTCTGACTAAAAAATGTCACACTATCCTCAGCCTGGCAAAGAGCTTGTATCTCTTAAACTACTAATGTGATGTTCATAAAACACAACTAAGAACCACCGCGATGATCAAGGCTTTAACCTAAAAAAAACTCTCAAATTGGCTCTTTAATTCTGAAGCCACGGTGCCGCACGGTGCCGGTGTGTCTCTGACACAGACAGAAAGACAGACACGTCAAATTCACAACCCCCTTTGTGCATCGTGAGTTAAAAATAATATTGACGACATTTATCCACTCTATTAACCGTGTAGCCACTGAAGCTAAACTGGGTACTTACCGATATATAACGCATAGTAATCTGTAATTTATTGACCGTATAGATACGTCTCTACATCACAATATTAACAGGTAGCTCTATATTGCTCTTATGTACTCGCTTCTAATTAATATTTAGGTTTATGTGATCGTTAATACGTTATTATACTACATTTCATACTAATCCCTCTCGGATGATTTTCAATTTGATAATGATCTGATAGACTAACTGACAAATATTAACTGCCTCGTTAGTGTAATGGTTGGTTGAAATAGATTTTAGAATTATAGAAACCTCAAAACTTGTTATTTTAAGAATATTTGGTGTTTAAACTGGGTGCCGTCGTTTCTTTTTCGCTTCGCTTCTTTGATTATATCATTTTCATATCAAAACATTATAATGAAATAACAGATAGTTAGATCTTGTGTTTTTATATTCAGTTATGCTTTGTTTATTCAGTTATTATTATTTCTTTACTTATTAATTTAATGTATGATTCTATTGTACTTATATAAAATACTAAATGTATGAAAGTTTAAGAAAAGGTAAATTTTACAATTTTTTTCTATATTGTAAATTACACCTTAAAGTAAATTACATTATGGAAAATCGACCTGAGTGTAGGTGATTTGACACCAAATGACTATAACTCCAATGACTTATAAATTAAATTATTCTTTAAGTAAGTTAAGTCACTATTAGTATTTCATTGAGGCTGCGTTGTGTAACAAAAAAAAGCTCCAAAATATCGTGTTTATTTTTCCAATTTTCATTTAATAATTAATTATTTTTTCACAAATGAGTTTAACAATGACAAATCGATGAAAGACAATTATTTAGCTGAGATACTTACTTAAGAATACAAAAAGTAACCTCGCGACGATATAAATCAACATAGCTTGTTCTACGACTGTGGTTAAACGCCACTCCATTTCCATATCATTAGATGAGTGCATTCTAATTGGTCCCGCTCTCTTTCTAATTAGTTACAAAAACTTAAGTATACATATGTATGTGTTTATGTTTTAGTGGTTTTTCTCACACACTATTTTATGTGTAGTTAATGTTAGAACATTAAGCTTATCTCTTAAATTTTTTGTTAATAATGAAAAGAATCGTATAAATATATATATTTTAATTATTTTAGTTTTGTTTTTACTGTATCAAAGCGAGTTGAATAAATATACACGTTAAATAAAATTAATTGTAATAAAATCTAATTAAATACAATAGAGCTGATTGATATGCATATAAAAAAATATCACTTTCCAAATATTATTAAAAAACATACAAAAACAAGTTTAGGAGAAATAACATAAACTACCAACATATACTTAACAAACGCGCAAGTGGAATAAAATTAAACAAGTACAAGCAACACAGTGTTGAATAGACAGTTTATTAATATCGTCCGGCGGTCAAAAGTTAATCGGGTATAAGTCGCTCGCATCGCCCACGGAGATCCATCACATTCGTCATTATTCACACAAATTATGTAATTTCAATAAATGGAACTTATTGAATAGTGATGAGCGTCGGTAGGCCGCCGCGGGACCCCTGCGGAGCCCCTCATAGTCCTCTATCGCGTGTAGCGTTTAAAACTGCTAAATCGTATTATAAAACGATATACATTACTTATTTCTTTACTATAGTTTTAAATATATAAAGTTCAGTACGCAATGTAGAGCTGTTTGAAGCTTAAATCGATTTGTATCGAGTGGTACGAGACGTGTTCCAGTAAGCACTTAGATCGTCATTGTTTAAAATGAATTTATTTTGTTTGAATATATCGAGCAGCTCGATGGTGGTCGCGACGGGTGTTAATGAAACGTATAGTTGTGTTATATGATGTATGTGCTTTTACAGAGTTGATTTAAGGCATAGAGTCTTTAAGTAAATTAGGTAGGTAGGTAGGCTTTTGTATAGAATAAATATCGCAATATAAACTTAACATATCGAACATATCGATTTGAAAAACGTTAAACTGTTGAAATTTTAAATACTAGGTATGTATTTTAAAAGAATTTAAAGATTTTTTATTTAGCTTCACACCCACACCTATCAGGGTAGACAGAGGAAATCTGGGTAAATAATGGTACGTCACTTCTATTTATCTTCTTTCCGATGACTTTGGAGACCCGCCACTCAGTGGCGGATTTCAACGCCGCACTTTTCCTCAGTACCGGAGCAAGAAATTGAAACTTTAAAATATTTTAAAGAAAATAAAAGCTAAGCAAGATAAATCTTTATTAGATATAAGTATAACTAACATCGTAATAACATTGGATTAGTAAGAACGAAGTGGGTTCTTTCGGTTGTAGTAACAATCGGAAGACCTTGAGTCTAAAAATCGTTTATGAATTGTAAGTGAATGTAAGCACGTATTGTACCGGCGCAGTGTGGACCTTTGTAGATAATTTATCATTATATCAAAGAAAGGCACAAAGTTGGAGCGCTAAGCGGACGCCACACGCTCCTAATTGATTTATAGGCAAATATTAAATCTGTTCTCACCGGGCTCCGTCCGCGCCGTGAGTGATGGCCGTGCCCAATGCTGGGTGTCAAGGTTCTCTTACCAACATTTCGAGTTTTGATTGACAGCGTATTTTGTATTTTATAATGAACTTGAAGAGCTTCATGTTAATATAAACTATCTTCACGCTGTATCTCGCATGTAGCAAGTAGGGATAGGAAGCCTAGTGCTAAGACACTCCGCGGCCTTCTTTTCGCCGAATTCGAGAGTATTTGCGTGTTGAGTGGCGTAACTCAACGCTGCACTTTGCCTCGGCACCAGAACGAAAAAATTAAAATATTACATTTTCAATTTCCTCGAGTGGAAATCGAACCTACAACCTGCTCGACTGTATAATTGATCTAAAACAGAATTTCTCCACTAATCCATATTGCTTATCAATCTTACTTGTAATGTGAATGTAAAACGTCAACAAAACCAAATGAAAGAGCATCACACTTATCAAAACAATACAAAACGGGGGATGCTATCGACAACGATCGCGGGTTCGACGACGCTCTAAATCCATTTTTTGTGGGTTGACATCTCGCTAATAATACTCATGAGAAAAATGTGCGCCGGAGTCGATTCGTTCTCCTTTTGTTTTTAATTTCTACCTCAGTGGCACCGATTTAATTGGGCTCAAGTCGAGCGAGCGCACCTTCGTATTTCACCTCGGCTCGCTTCATTTGAATATTTAAAGCATTTCGGGTTGCCGTCACATTATTTTGTTTATTTACACAAATGCAATATTGTATATTTATTTCGTGTCCGACGTCATTTATTAGGTGACGTGCCTTACCGGCGTCGCGTCCTTCCCAGTATCGGCGTAGTTAACGCGGGGTCCCGCTCGCGTTCCATTTGGGAGTTTGAGGTAGTCTGTTGGATTTTACTTTTTGTTGCCGTGGCCGCGTTGGAGACGCGTGTGGCGAGCTGTGGTCTTCGTTGTTTTCTCGCCGGCTTATCTTCGACAAGATTGCTCTTTTATAAATGAAGTTATATCGCCCCCAATTGAACACGGTGCTGCGGAGGCGAGGCGAATTTTTAATTAGTTTCCGATGATAGAGAATTTTAAGGAGGAATGCGGGAGTCGTGTTACGGTGTTTGCGGATTTCTTAATTGAGATGTCAACGGCACATTTGGGAAATGGCGACTTTGAAAGTCAATTCATTATTTTTAATTCAATTTAACCTAAATCAGTTTCACGCTGTATCCCGCACACAGCAGGGTAGGCAGAGGGAACTTAGTGTTAAGATGCTCTGTTCCCCATTTTCCGCCGATTTTTTCAAAGCATTGCGTGATGAGTGGCGGAACTCAACGCCGGGCTTGATGACAGGTTGAAGAAATGAAAATATTGATAAATAATATTTTATTCCCTCGAGTGCAGATCGAACCCACATCCGTCAAGTTACAGTCACACTCTAGTGCCCCTGCACCAGGACGGGCATTATTTCTTAACTATTCATTATAAAAAATATAATTTTATTTCATAAAATAATGGTATAGTTAAATGTTATAGGTACATTTAACTAAGAATGAAATAAAATTATTTTTTATACCTATTATTACAATCTATACTCAACCTAATGTTGTTCTGTTCGCGGGCAATAAATAACCGGGAGATTTCTGCAACGTCTTCCAAAAAAATATCCGCTGTCGTTGTATAGTGATTTATAAAAAGGATCTACTTCCGCCTAACTCGTAAGGATCTTTATGTATGAACCAACCAGGTTTATGATTGCCAATTGTTGCAATATTTTAAATTGTTCAATCTATTTTATCTTTTTATTTACCTGCTTACACCCTGAAGAACACAGAAGAAGGAGTTCACCTACTACGATCACAATATACTTAGAATATTTTATAATTTACAATATTTTCTAGCTGTTCTTCTCCGTGCAGGGTAGGCTTACACAGGATACAAAAATAATAGCAGTAGACGGAAACAGAATAATGTTGATGATTATAAGTCGACATCATATTATTTGAACAAACACACACACGCAGTCGAATATCACCTCTACATACGATAACAGCACCACCACTCAACATGAAATATTTCAAATTCGTGCAGAAAGCGGAGAACGGAATCTCTTGACTCTTAAACTCAAAATATCTTTCTTGGACGTGGATCATGTCTAAAAACCCGCCTCTGGAACTCTGTTCTTATTAATTGAAACAATTTTTATCAGAATTTATGAAATTATTAAAACAATATTATCTATTTATTTATTTCACAAAGCCTCATAACATTTTTTTATAAAGAAACGTTATGACGCTTTAAAAACTAAATAAAAACCTGTGATTGGGGCCGCGACGGTTATGGGTTCGATCCCCACTCGGAAAAATGAAATATTTAATATTTTCATTTCCTCGCTGTTATGTAAATTCCGCCACTCAACAAGCAATGCGTCGAGATTATAGGAAAGTAAAAAAAAACTGTAATACCAAAGTAAAACGTAAGACTTGAACCATGAATAGAGTAGAAATTTCAATACATACACAAATAATCAGGCATTGTTTAATGAATATCGTAACATAAATTAAATTGCCAATTGCCAATTGCGTGAATGTTGATGATGCAATCTAAGTAGGCATTAAGCACAACGAGCGAGCCCGCTCACTCATTAAGGTGTCAAACTTTTGTTCGCGTCCATTAAGGGCACCAAATAGGCGGAGCTATCGGCGACCGAGGGCGATAATCTCGTACACACACGATACGTATCAGAAGATTTTATATTTTTCAATTTCAAACGTTTAACCATTTAGATTTTTGAGATCATCGCATATGTTAGCTACGTACGAAGATCTCAAAAAATCTTAAGTACAATTAAGCATAGTAGATTAGGTTCCAGATATTACAAAAATTAAATAGATAGATAGTTAATTATTTTTATATATATAAACATTTAATGATTTAAATTAATTAACATATACCCACTGTAAATAAGACTACCGCTTTAATTATCGGTCAGATTTAACTAGTAAATTGTAACATTACGATGAGGTTACGATATTTTATCTACGACTATCAATTACTGTGTAAAAGTGGTTATTATTTCGAAATGCACTCGATAAATACAATAATCGGCAAGACACGACGACGCGCCGACGGCACTTTACACTGCGCGTGCGCAGATAGGCGGAGTTTGAGGAACACTTTCTTTTACTATGTAATTAGTTATTGACTTATAGATAAAAAAAACGTCAATAATTATACTTACCATATATGTGGATGTCTTTAAATATTTTAGTAGTGTTGATGTGTAGCGCATAGTACTAAGCTAGTGATGTGTTGATTGATATATCAGATAATTGTTTCTAATTTCCTAGAAATTACCAACGATAAATACTTGGTACAAAATTGAATTCCACCGAAATTAACAGTCAATAATTCTTTGTGAATTACATGACTTCTAATTAATTATCTTTGTGTTTATTACACAAGTTTTAACAATTTCTTTCTAATTTCTATCAACAAAAATATAAGAACCCCATAAGAAATTTGTATGGCGGGATGTGAGAGTTTAGTTAATACATAGTAATAAAGAGAGCTTCATTTGACGAGCTCTGTTCTTCAGCAGGAGTTAACGTTGTCCTGCTTATCCCGCTTCTCCTGTGAATATTTAAAAAAAAAAATCCTACTAAAAATTTTCTGTAATTATAAGAAAGACATTCTATGTTGCCAATATAGAAAGATAATAGAAATGGAGTTAAAACTCAAGTTGTGAAATAAATAAAACAAATTATTTTCCATCTAAATATTTATTTCGCCCATTTGCACACATATTCGAATAAAATTGCTTACGGTAGGTAATTCGCCGACTCTAACCACTACATTTGTACTTAACGATTTCTTATCCGGTCTCAAACATTCAAGTGCTGCCAGTGAATAAAATATGGATCTTTGAAGTAAATTTCAAAACAGCCAAGGCATAAATGTGCTTAATAAAGACAACAATTTTTTTAGGAATTTAGCTTTTGTGTAAAATGCAAGATCAATTGCACCCTGTAAAACAATTTAAAATTATTTCGAATTAGTAATTTCTTAATTACAACATCCATAACCCAGGAACATAAACAGTGTTTTAGGCAATAAATTAAAATATAATATGAAACTAATAAAATCCAGTAAGATTTACATTAATATAAACAACTGACAACACTCGACCAATCACACAATATTCACAAACAGCAAAACGAAACCGAGCCACGATATCTCCGTAACACGACGAAATAAATAAACAACGATGCCATTCCATATTACATTTTACGATTTAAGATACAAAAATAGCCGAAAAAATTTTTGGTAAGATTAGATTATATGGTATGTAGTTGTATTGTATTAAACGATACTACTCCTACAGAGAGATGTTTCACGTAACATAACGCATTATAATGATAATGATAATAAATTCACTAATTAACTACAGATTAATATCAGTCACAATCATATATGCTTAGGTAACTCAATATTGTTGTCACTGTGGCATTGTTTCGATAGAGATTATTAACGCCTTGTGAATCCATTGTATGTAGTTTAAATTTGTATAACTTAATTATCAATAAGATAAATAAGTATCTTTAATATTTTTAAAGTGTTATTCCACATTTAGGAAAGAAAAATATTTATTAAGAAATGGTATAAAAATATGAACGTCGCGGGATTTGAACCCGCGCCTCTTGAAAGCCGGCCAAGCGTTCTGATCATTAAGTCCTACGTTCAATTGTAAATAAATATAAATCAGTATCATCCATTTTTTATAATTATATTACGCAAATAACAGTACTGTGTTTTGTTGTGAATATAAAAAATATATAGTTGAATATCTCTCATACAGGATTTTGCGGATATTCTCTTTCAAAACAATGCCCAAGTTATCAACATGTCAACTCTTAACTATAAGATTAAAATACAAATGTTAATGAAAATTCTAATAGATTAATAAGATTAAACATATTAAATGTAATACATTAGAACATTATATAAATTGTTCGTTGAAGATGTGAAAATATCACCCATCACTTAATCTATTATTATAGCTTTATGTAAAATTTCAAAATATCACTTGGTTATTGGAAAGACGTGTGAAAGACAAAAATAGTCCATTGAATGTATATGCAAGCCCTATTTGAACGCTGTCGGATAACTTTATGTTAATTTACCTAATAGCTGTTAGTTAGTATTAAAATTATCCACATAATATAATACTATAGAATGTTATAAAATTGGAATAAAATGTTAAAATGTTATTCAGTATAAATTTCAAAAAATTCATATACATATTTTGTAAGAACCAAGAGATCATACAATTAAAGCCTGACAAGAATGTACATAATACTTGTTGCGATCAATAATAATAGATAAACTAGATATTATTATATAAAAAAATATTACAATAAAAATAGTAAACGATTTAAAAATCTCTCAAAATTGCACTGTTTCAATCAGGGATGGTATGGAGCTCCTTTACTGTAACCGAAACAATCCGGTACTTGAAATATAAAAATATCTGTACTATATAACCTAAACTTATCACACAACATAAAAGGCCCGCTTTCACATTTCAATGCTTTTTTTTATTTTTGACCGATCAAAATGTTGTGAAAGAATTACATTATTCAATTATAGGTTTACAATACAAATTCAAATCGATGATCATGCAAACTGAAATCGATTTATCGAGTTACGTCGCGAATACAAATGTCAAAACGAGCCTTTTATTTTGTGATAACTTTAATCCGATATAAAATTTTCAGATAAGTTTCGGAATTTATCCGTGTATTAATGGATAGTCCAAATAATGTTACATTCAGAACCGAACCCGCAACGTATCCGTAACATCCCTGGTTTTAATTATACTAAAATGACACTTGAAAATTATTGTGCATACAACAACTTAACGCATTTTGATAGTTTTACAGTCTTTGTTCATTCAATATATATTAGTATTAAAGTTGATTTCTTAATATACTAAATCATAGAATACATTTGCGTCACAAAGAAAAAGTTCATAAGAAATAAATTCTTATTTGACGTAAAAAACTGTAAAAGGTTATTATTTAAAATTTTAGTTTTGAGCAACGTACTAGGAAACATACCAAGAACGAACACTTGCCAAAAAGCTTGTGTTTTAAAAAAAAATCCTGTAAAATATAAAAATATATTGTACCTAATACTTTTACGGAATTTCATGTCGAAATCAATCTACAATTTAATGTAAAAAATATAATGATAATATAAGAAGAAGAATATAAATCATAAAATATGTCACGCACTAAAATATTAATACAAAAATAAATATACTTTTCGGTTTGACACACACAATATCACGTTACATATAATTATAATAAATGAAATTTAAATTAATGTATTTGGTAAAAAAATAAATGAACCTATAACTAAATGGTTACTAAACGTAAAGATTGTTAAAATATTCGATATTAGATACAAAGTCAAACTGGAAGATCGCTCATACGCTACAATATTGTTCGAGTTGTATATATTTATCATTTATCACCTGCTTATGGCCCCGATGTCTAACGAAATGCGTGAAAACTACAAAATCAACATCATTTTACTTAATAAGCTTAACAATATAATTAATACCTACAAATGATATGCACATCAATACAGAAAAGCTTCAGAATTAAAAAAACACCTTTAAGAATAGTAATAGCAAAAGCTTTTCATTCGTTGCTAAAATATTGCTGCAGGCGTTTAGAAATTCTAAGTATTTTCATTATTTTTGTTTTAAGAAGCGCTACAAGAGTGATGCATCATTAAACAACTTTACTAAAAAGTTATAAATACAAATAAATAACCGAAAATCGAATCTTGCATTATAATTATTAAAATCACTGCTAGCAGCGCCATCTTTACAAACACTCGTGAACCTCTTTTCTCAAGCATTCGTGAATCACTTCTCAATAATTTAATGATAAGCATTGAAGTTCTAACAGTAAGATTTAACACATAAATGCAATATATATATTAAACATTGCATTATTTTTTGTTTGTTACGCTACAATTATGACATATAAACTGCACTACTTTTTAAAAAGCATATTACGTTTCTTGAAAGTTAGTTAATACACAAAGTTAGAACTTCATATACAATGCTATTTACTTGATCACATAAAGCATTTCTAAACATATGCAATTATAAGAACAACTTTACAACATAAAACATCTATAACTATAAAAATAAAATATATTTATCGATATTAATCTCGTCCTTCATTGTACTTATTAAATAAGGTATGAAAGAAGAATATTAAAATTTTGTATTGCCTGTTCAATTTGGTTAAAGCTATATATATATATATATATATA
>DWAN01000699.1:0-21649 GCA_018230445.1 Heliconius hewitsoni | reverse complement strand
ACTAGGTTCCCTCTGCCTACCCTACTGTGTGCGGGATACAGTGTGAAGCTGATTTTTTATTTAATATATAGTAATATAACATTTAGTTTCTATATTAATAAGATCGTATTAGTGAGGTGTTAAGTAATGCAACAGTTTCTAGATGAGCAAAAAGAGAAGAATAGAGTTATCACTAGGTTCACTTGACATGACTTACAAAATACAGATTGTTAGTACTTCAAAATGTTTAATTTTTATGTTTGTTTTTTGTAACTGGTACTAATTGACTATATTGTGCGTTTTAAGAATTTTTATAGTGAAAACTGTCCTTGTTTTTCAAAAAACTATTTCATAAATATTAAAAATTATATAAACGACTTAGCATAATAAAAAAAAATTAATTCAGTCTTAAAGTAAAATTTATTTTGTATCGAAAATTCAACATTTTCTGATTGTGTATGAGAAAATAGGCTACAAGACACAAATATTTAGGCATGCGAGGCACACGTGATACGTACGTACGGGAGAAGACGCTGATTAATTTACAAAGCAAACAGTCGCTCCGTGTACTTTATATAAGAGTATGTAAAATTATATAATGTATTATATTGTTGCTTGATATATTACATCACTTAGTACCAGATGTGAATTTTGAAGGATTAAAGAAGAAACTTTTTGGTAATAGCTGTTGCACTAAGCTAAGTGATTAATGGGTAATCTTTTGTAGCAGGGTAGGCAGAGGGAGCCTGGGAACATAGTGTTGAGACACTGCATTCTCATTAAGACACTTTTCATTTGCATTACGTGTTGAGTGGAGGAACTCACCGCCGCGCTTTGTCTTATTACCACAGCGAAGAAGTGAAAATATTTTATTCGCTCAAGTAGGAATGGACTCCACAACCACCGCGTTTACAGTCTGGCTTGTGCCCCTGCGCCACAACAGCCTACTTATTATGGTATAATTTTTTTAATCATTTTTTAAAATTCTATTTAAACAAAATTATTATAAAAAGAAAGAAAAAATGCTCCACAATAATTTTTGTCGACAAAAAATCGTCACCGTAATTTGCACTTTGCTCTTATTAGAGGCGAAAAATTAAACGGCCAAAATTGAAAACTAGAAACAAGAGACCGCAGCCAGTCTCATTGCGGTCAACTGCAAATTGATTGGACGGTTTGTCAATCCGCTTTATCAGTGGAAATACGCTTCCAAATATTTGCTCCACGTTATATATAAGATATAAATGTAAACATTTTAATATTGCGTTTTTTTTAAATTTAAATCAATATCTTGCTCACTCTAGCAAGCAAGACAAGGCGTGGCGTGGCAAGGTCTGTTAGACCACACTCAATGTCTTGAAAATTGGTGGAGAGTTGGGAAAAGTAGCTTAACACTAGCTTCGGACTATGCTAGATTAAAAAATATAATGCATATTGGAAAGTACTTGGCTTTTGAGTATGACTCATTTTATGTGCTTGAGGTAGCTTTGGTCTCATTTACAATGTATTACATTAAAACATTGTATAATACTCTGTAGCCTTCCTTGATAAATCGTCTATTCACAAAAAGAATTTCCCGATTCGAGCCAGTAGTTCCTGAGATTACTTCAACCAAACAAACCCTTTCGCTTTATACATATAACAAGCATAGATGGAAATATACATTACATCGATTACAGTAAAATTGTCATTTATTGAACAGTTATTGTCGGATTTCAGATTATTAGATTTTTTCTGAAATTTTAATCTTTAACAATTGTCAAAAGTGTCAAAGTGTCTATACTAACAATGGCTTAACACATTCTCTGAAGTAAGTCGGAGTTCATCAGTATATTCATTAACTTCTGATTGAAGTGGGCGTTGCTTAATCTAACTAATCTATATGGTAATATTAGTACATAGCTATGACTCTTAAAAAATGTACTCTGTTTCTTCGAAAATATTAACAGCTAAATAATATTGAAAATAGATAGGTACTTTTCTAATTGAATTCTTTAAAACACTGTCAATCAACTTGGTACCTATATTGTACATTTATCATCCAGAAATGAATATTTCAAATACTAACAAACCGATTTTTATAAAACCAGGAACCTAAGTTGGAACATAGAATACACTTCATTTGAATCTAAAATGATCATCTCGATATAAGGTTCCCGTACAAATGTCACGTTCACCGAATTACCGCAAATGCAGACGCTTAGTTATATCGGCATTGAGGTCTGGACAACAGTCAATTATGAAATGCGGTCGATGGACAACAATTTGAAGGCACCCTCAATCAATTAATATACCCTTTTTTTAATTTTTGTAAGGACACACATGTGTATGATTATGTTAGTCTATAATAACACAACATAATAACATATAATGTGCTGTAATGCAGTCTTTATTTAATTTATTAAACTTATACACAATTAAAGTCCATATTCATTATGTTCTTATTTATTTATTATTTCTAAAATAAAAATATAAAAAATAAATAAACGGTTACATGTACCTACATATTTCTTAAAAATGTATTAAACTACAACGAAATATCGATATTATGAAAACCCTATCCTGAGGTATGTATTTTTTAAGTAATTTCTAAATTAATTATTAAGCTTCATATAATTACATTATTACATACGTTCTGCTAATTAAAGATTAGAACTTAATCATTGGCATAGAATTAATATTACCGTTGTTAATGAAATTCTAAGGCTGAATTCAATAGAAATCGATTAAGTCGATTCAATCGAAGCAGTAGAGTAATGTATACACGATGGTTGTGTATCGATTTCTATTAGTACACTAATTTCCATTGGCAATTTAATTCCCTATACTTGGTAAGTATGTTTAGTAGAGATGGAAGATACGAGATGGATGTGGAAAGGCGTATTGCTGCCGGTAACAGGGCTAACGGAGCCTTAGCTGCATTGATGAGACGGCGAAACGTCTTCACAGCTGCGCGTTTGGTCATACACAATGCAGTTTTGGTATCGACGTTGTTATACGGCAATGAGACGTGGGTATTACGGAAGTAGAATTTCGAACTGTTGGTCCTAACTTCTAAACGTACCAGAAGAGACTCCAAGATCCACTCTTTACAAGAACGAAGAGCACTGTAACAGACGTCATTCCTCCATAAGCTTTTAAATAATGACATCGATTGTTGCGCTCTCAGAAGAACTAAATAATAATAAAAAATACAATTTGAAATTAAGATGGCAGTCATGGCGCAAAGCTACAAAGCGTGACCGTTAACGAGTTCAATAAATGTTATGTAAATTTTCAAATCTTCGCTCTGGCGTTGACGCAAAGCGCGGCGTTAAGTTCCACCACTTAACACGCAATGTCTCCAGAATTCAGTGGAAAATGATGAATGGAGTTTCTTAACAGGTTCCCTCTGTCTATCCTGTACTGTGCGGAATACACTGTGACGCCGACCGATACCTATCACCCTTATTTAGTACGAAATGTTACAAAAGGAACTTATGTAAGAATTCTCCGCTCACAAGGCATAAAATTACATAAAATGATGTGAATAGCCTAATTTGATATCTGTATGACTTTTAAAAATAAAACAATTATATTTGTGATGCAACCTGGAAGCAAGATTTTTTCTTAGTTATATTTTAAGTATTGATATGTTTTTAATGTAGTTCTATTATGATATGTAATTAATGTACATTTTTGACATATTTATAGGACTTTTTTTATATGACTATATTATTACTTTAATCAATTCTATCAAATTTGCAACGAAAATATGACTTTAATAAAATAACAACTACTGTTAACAGTAGTTGTTATTTTATTAAAACTTGCTGTGATTGTCTTTAAATGGAAAATCGTTTAGTCTATACCGTTAAATCGACGTAATTAGACCACGTTGTAATGTTTATTCTGTTGACAATCGTCAAATACCTAAATAAAATAAACAAATCAATAAAACCATCTAAATTATAAAGTAAGTACAGCCCGTGGGGTCTTAGTTGAGTTTTGTATTTAAGGGAGTTTTCATTAAGGTGTAGAGAACGTCATTTGTTTTTATTAAAACGGTTTATACTGCTTTTTGACAATCGGCCTAAATCTCTTGTATCGTTAGAAAACATTTTTAATTTGTAATATAACATTTTTGGATTCGATTTATTAAAGGTGAAAGATAAAGATAGCTCTATGATTAAATTAAATAGAATAAAGAAACGCTTTAAGATCTAATTGGATGTGTTCAATGAATGTGATGTACAAACTTTGAACTGAATATTAAATGACCTTAAAGGGACCTCAGGTGTACAACGCAGTCAAAAAATACATCGGTTGGAGGCCTTGGATATCAAATGGCTTCCATATTTGTCAAGAAACATTATATATTCAGTCAATATTATGGTGAAATCAGAAGAACGAAGTGTTATTACTAGGTTCGTTTTGTCCACCCCAATTGCCAAGCACTGGAGGCGATTAAAATTATAAGATTAAAAAGCATAACTAGATAATATAAAAATTCAAATTAACTTACTATATATTAAGTTCGAACTAGAACTGAAGTCTGGACTTCTAAGTAATTGGCTGGCTTATTATTTCGCCTCTCAAGTGTATTTACAGTCTTTCTGTACGTTCGTTCGATCGTTTCTATTTAATTTAGACTGCTCCGTTTCGCTGCCGGTTTATTTTATTAAATAAACTAAGGTTCACCGCACATTTCAGTTATTCCATTAAGAGATTTTTATTGCATTATGTTTTAATTTTGCACTTCAATTATATTTATATTACTATCATATCGTTATTTAGTTAATAAATAAATACAAATGAAAATGAAAATGCACCTGATGGTTTAATAAAAAAAGAATATTAATAATAATAATAATAATAAAAAATACCGACTACAATAAAAATTAAGAAGAAAAAAAGGCAAGAAATTTAATTTTTTATCATGAGTAATACTGAGCAATTACCCCACTGATATAATTTTATAATCAAAGTACTTATAAAGACAATATTTTCGGCAAAAATCAAAGATTTGCAGGCGGATCTATTTAAAATGTACAGAGGTCCTTGGGAAGATTAAATTAATTGAAGTAAGGGTTGTCCGATTGTCGCTGTAGTGAATATTGATTGTTGTTATGTTTTTATTAATTCACAAAATTAAGACGAAACGATTGAGCTACAAATCATCAAAATCGGTCAACGCGTCTAGTCTCGCCACGTGGCATATATATATCAAATTTCGTATACATACGAATATACACATATACATAGAGTGATATTAGTCTCCTTGGTACTGGGTCGCAGGTAATTTTTATATATTTATATGTTTTGACGAAGTTGTCGGCTAGAGTTAGAAATCGTATAAAAATACGTTTTTAATAAAAAAATATTTAGTATAATTTTATTTCCATAGTAAAAAAAACATTTTTTAACTGTTTTAGTTTGTTTTATTTTTAATTATATAAATAAGAATACAAATACTTTGTTACCATTTCAATTGTATTTATATAGTTTACATTATATTTTGCTGCCGTTGTGAAATGGAAACAACTAAGAATTCTGTATTACATTCAAATGAATTCATTCTGTTCCATATTCTTAGTACCCGAGTTAACTCTAATGAGTAATTTTACAAAGATTAATGTGATCTAATCTAGAAAAAAAAATCTATTAAAAATTCAAGTTGAAATCGAACCAATAGATCTTGAGGTTAGCGCGTTCAACTAAACCAAAACCTTCGACCTTTATATAATATTAATACAGATTTTAAATTCAACATCCATCCACCCATCCAAGATATCCGATACAAACAATCAACCCAGTCCGACTGTAAAACTACAAAACTCCTTTATCTAATTGTGCCGTACGTATGTGAATGCGCCCTAATGCAGTTAGGTTATACGTCGAATGCGCACGGTAATACTGTAAGGGCCCTCGTAAATGCGATTGCATTTCGGTTTCTCTATGGTTTATTTATTTTGCTTTGGTTATACTAACCGGTGATCGTGGTCTTTTTTATTTTTATTTACATTGGAATGATAAGAGGATGGCTTGGTAGCCAAGTAGTAGAGGACAGCGTTGATTGTAAATGCAACGGTAAATGCAACATTTCCTCGCTGTTGCAATAAGACTGAGCGCGGCTTTGAGTTCTGCCTCTGAATTAATGTCTCGGAAATAAGGCGGAAAGTAGGAAACGGAGTGTTTTAACACTGCTTACTACTATACTAGGTTTACATAGAGCGTGAAGTTAAAAGAAATGTACAGGAAGCTGAGTAAGACTAATATTTTCCTTATCATTCTTAAAATATTTTTTCTTATAATTCAAATATTAGTACAGTTTCAATTATTTATTCCTAATTTAACTTATACAAACATACAGTTAACGTAAATACCGGTTACCTTTAGTTGTTAACGTTACGAATGCACTAGTAACAATCGCCATTGAGATTGCCTTTTTGTTTTCCTACATTTTATTACCTTATTTTGTGTTAATGTTAAGATGCTTTTAATTTTACTGTAACGATTTCAATTCATTGTGATCTATTGTTAAGTCCTTTGATTTATGCTCTCTTCTGCTCCTGGAAACCGACCAGGAGGTGCGGGTTCGAGTTCCGCTACGTTCAAATTTTTATGTTTTTACTTTAAAAATTGTTAAAAACATAGTTCATTTATTTTATAAATTTGTATGATTTGACAATAATAACGTGCTGTTTTTATAGTTTCATTCTGTATCTCGCATATAGCAGAGACCAGAAAGAATCCAGTGTTAAGACACTCTGTCCCCATTTTGTACTCGATTTTGGGACATTGAATAATATGTTGAGTATGAAAATTCCACTTTGTCCATTGCTTAGTTACCAGACTAAATGAAAATTGTAAGTAGTAGTAGTATTCATTCCGCCAAACGAATCCTCAACCTTCGCGTTTACAGTCAAATTCTCTGCGCTGCGTTACGACAGCCTTATGAAAAGACGCTTTTCATTATTAAATTCCTCTGATTTCAGTTCACTGGGATCAAATGAAAGGTCAAAATGTAGTTTTACTATATAAAGTGTTCAGCGATCTGGTAATAATTATTCAGTTGTAATTTATTAAAGTCATTTATTATGCAATTTATTATTTGTTTTTGCCGTCGTTATTAGTAGTAGGACAGCGGCTGACTATAAACGTGATGGTCGTAGGTTCAATTCTCACTTGGATGAACTTCGTCATTTAACACTCAATGTCTGGAACATGAGCAGGAACTGAGAACTTCCCTCTGTCCCTTCTAGGAGGGAAAAAGTGTAAGGTTTCTTGCTTGATTGTTTCTTTATTAAATTTAACTTAACATAACGGTGCAGTTTCAATGTATTTTGTATGGGTTAGCATTCGGAAGCAAATTAATATTTATGACAGGAGTACAGGCGTTCCTCCGGTTTATATAGGACATAAAGCACGGGGTAAGGTTGAACCACCAAATAAGCGTAACTAAGTAAGGATGAAAAAATTTAATCACGTCTTCATACTGTTACGTTCAGAAAAAAATCAAATTTTAATTTGACCCGGTGTCAGCAGGGTTGGGTTTATGAGACGCGAACAATTTTAATTTCCTTTATAGTTCAGTTATATTTAGTTATATATATTATATACGTGTAACATTGCCGGTCTTATCAGTAGAGCTAAAGCTGTTGAGTCGTTCAATCCGTGGCAGGTAACACTTTAGTAGTGCAACAGCTGCAATGGCAGTTTTAAGAGCGCACAGTTTAAAATTATACGAGTCCCGTTTCCGGATAGTATAGCAATTTCGAGTCATTATTCCTTTATTTTAATTACTATGTTTAAAATTAATGTTTTCTAAAAAGTTTTTTTGTTTCCTAAGTATGGAATAATACTTTAAAATGTATAAATTATTGATTAAATAGTATTCGCTCTTGCCAAATGATAATTATTTACACACTTCTCTTTGGGTAATGTCGGTTGGCTTTCCTTGAATGGGGATCGAACCCAGAATAAGTCGTGTTTACAGTCACACTTTGTGCCTCTGCGCTACGACTGGTCACTAGCTTTAGTTTATGTTTAGTTCAACAAAATAGATTTATTTAAGCATATTATTAAAATAATATTGTAGATAGCTGTGTTATATAGCCCACCACTTTAGAAAGGAGCTGTTTAAATATTCATGCATGCATTAGAGCGAAGCGACAAAAGTGTAAATCCAATAATTCAAAAGTAGATTAACTCTTGAAAAACAAGTCTTTCAGATTCAAATTCACAGTTAAGAAACTAAATAAAAGCACTTTTCTTAAAACATTAGAACTAATACTATTTTTACTCGTTCATGGGATAATTAATGAATATATTTTTTATAGTGGCTGTTATTTGAGCTTAGATTTAATTATTTTTCCTCAATGCCTTGTATTTTTTTATTATTTATATTATCTTTGTTCTTATTTGACCAACAAGTATATAAATTAAAAAAATATATGATGAGTTGAGATTACACATTAGGTTCGACGAGATTTAGCAATTACGAACTGCGTCAATTAATTGTCATATCAAGCATGTTATCTCAGCGGATTTCGTAGTTCGTAGCTATCAATAGTCAATAAATTGTGATAAAAAAAAATTCTACCGTTTTTGAGTCACAAGTGGTGTTACAAACACGTTTGTACATATTTTGAGAAATCATTTCTCACTGGCCTACTGGTCTATCTACGAGTACGTATTTCGTTTGAGCTTCGTCTGTCAATAGCAAACAAATTTTATATAGATAACTATATAGATAGATAAAGATATATTTATCTTTCTACTGTTTATATCATTACCTGCATTCCGGCTCTTCACGGCAGGCGTGGGCGAGTGTGTGGCAGGCGGGGAGGGGCGACCCGACGGGAGGGCGTTGTGCACACGACGGATGCAAGCGCTCCTGTGCGTTCATGCACGAGTCCTCCTTGTTATCTGTTTTCCTGTGAACGTTTTAAATATTGTATTTTTTTTCATTTTTCTTTTAGCTTTACGCTGTATCTCGCTCATAGCAGGGAAGGCAGAGGGAACCTAGTTTTAAGATATTGCACTCTCCACTTTCCGCCGAATTCTGAAGGCATTGCGTGTTAGGTGGAGGATCTCAATGCCGCGGTTTACTTTAACACCAAAGCAAAGGAATGAAAATATTATGTATTTATTTTCCTCTTGTGTGAATCGAAACCACAACCTGTTATGATTACACTGGCCTTAATTTATTGTTAATGTAAAATAAATAAATAAATCAGCTTCACGCTGTATCCTGTACACAGCAGAGTAGGCCGAACCTATTGTACTCCGTACCCCATTTTCCACCGAATTCTGGAGGCATTGCGTGGCAAGTGGCAGAACTCAACGCCGCACTTTGCCTCGACACCAGAGCGACGAAATATACATTTAAATAAATATTTCATTTCCTCGAGTGGGGATCGAACCCACAACCAATCGATTTAACAGTTACACTTTGTGCCCCCGCGCCACGACTGACCTCTGGATTGTTAATGGTGTTTTATTAATATCATGTTAGGAAACTTATAGATTTGTACGTGTATGTAAGTCGAAAAGGCTTGTAAGTATGAAGCCCTAATTTTTCCTTGAAATCCTTATTTTTATAGTTAATTTGATTTATTTTTTTTCCTTTTATCTATAAATGTCATGCAACATGATTTTATCAATTTAAAATTTTCATTTATGTAATCTAGTCATTAAAAGTGTATTTTCATGATGTAAACGAGCTTATAAAGCTTTTAAAGGGGAAGTAGTTTAAAAATCTTTCTCACATTTAGTTTTCTTCATATATAATAATTATTATTCACGCTCTATCCCACAAACAACAAAGTAGGAGGGATCTTAGCGTTAAGACACTCCGTTTCACATTCTCGTCGAATTCTGAAGGCATTGCGTTGTGTTGTGCCGGAGCTCATCACCGCGCCTTGCAATGACACCAGAGCCAAGAAATGAGGCCATTCATGGCGCAGGCGTGTGACTGTCAACGTGACAGGTTGTGGGTTCGATACACATTCATTAATTTGAGGAAAACAAATATTTTCATATGAAAATATCTGACATCGGTATATATCGATGCATATGTAATATATTTCTGTACGCTAATACTTTACTTTCTTCATAGCGTACAGAAAGTAAAGTATTAGTACTTTTTAATAAATTTGGCACTAAACGCCATACACAAAAAATATTTTCCTAATTATTACACGTATAATGTCAAAACATATTCATGTCATTCACACAAAGAAGCTTAATACAAATAGCAAAATTTCAAACTTACTTGCATAAGCAAAAAGCGATCTCAGTATTCCAATGAACACCAGATTTCCTGTAAAAGCCCCTCAACGCCGCCATACAGCCCTCTCGATCACAGTCCGTAGCGTGACACTTCTGGAGCACCGGCGTTAGTGATGTCACGCACTCACTGTCCTTTATACAGGTGTCAAGCGCCACGTGGCACGTCGATTGGAGTGCCACTTTGTCATCACCTGGTTTACCGTTCTCTTTGGCAATCCTCTCTGTAGGTAGTGGTTGGTTTTAGGGTGTGTGTTTTCGTGTTTTTTTGGAGATAGATGAAAGGAATTATATGTATAAAGAACTAAATTAAATTAGAAAACAGATATTTTAATAAGTAAATATTATGTAAATTTTTATATATGTATATATTTAGTTTGCAGTCCATGCGTGTGACACTTCTGTTGCGCCATCGTGAGTTTCGCGATGTCACACTCACTATACCTGCTGGTCTGGTGGTCAAGTCCAAGTGACACCTCGATTATAGTACCGTTTTGTCGTTATATCTAGAAAATATATTGTTTCGTGTACAAGAATGTGTGTAGGTAATAAAACTATATTAGAAAGTAAACGGGTTATTCTTAACCTATATTTTATATGTACGAACGCTTTTTAATATTCTTTTTTTTTTGTTTTTAGATTATGGTTTTATTTACAAAATCACTAATTTATGATTTGGTTTACGAAATTCACTACTCGAGTGTTTTCGATATACCTAAAAATTGATGTATTTTTTAATGCAATGTGCTACATTATTTGAATTTGAATAAATAATATATTATATTTCATAATAATACTTCAAATAAATAAATAATTAAATGTCATGGATAAACATAATAGGGCAAACTTAATGATAACCACAAAATAAATCCTTCTTTTAATTAAAATATAAAACACTAGTGGGGTTAATACTCTTATATACTCATGCTTACGAAAAAATATTAATTACAGTGTCATAAATGATATATTTATACTTGTATGTGAATATAACGTAAGCGAAAATTTTCATTTAAAGTCAAAGTTTCAGATGAGTGATTTTGTATGGGACCATGGATACAATTTAGTACCAAGCAATATCAGAACTCACATGCTAAGGAAAAAAATATGATAGTCATATAAATGACATGTTGATAACAACTTACAACACTTGTAGAGGGCGTGATATTGGCTGTAAACAGACTTACCGTGAAGGTTCCCATTAAAAAGTAACTTGCTACATCCGACGCTGGTATGCGACAATGTCATTAGAGATATAAATCATTGAGTTTTTAGCGCAAATTGCAAAGCTCCGCGGAGATTTACGTGTTTAAGCGCCTTTGGTAAATCGACCCTTTTAAACTAATTCTTCTATTGTACGGTGGACCAGAAGGAGGAAAGCAGATTTCAAGATTTCTAAAGCGCTAAATAAAACCTCTCTAAGTGTTTACTACGCAAAGCTTTACTTCATCTTGTTTCACGGTTAATATCGCCCCTCTGCAATTTTAATTCTACTATTCTAAACTTCGCTAAATCCAGTCGTGAAAGGGCTACTCGTGGTATACAGGGGTTGAAATGATTCACGCAGGGGATGAATGAGAAGTGGACTCACGGGAAGTGCTATGAGAAGGCAACCACCTTGTTCTCGATGACATTGTAGGGATTTTTCTAGAAATGTACAAATTTTGAAGCTGAAGTGTCAATACGATATCTATGGTTAAATTGTCTGTTGAAAGTGTACCTATTTGTATCGGTTGCCTAATAATCTAAATTTTCAGTAGAGTTGTAAACCATCTTCGTTTCGCTAATGTCTTTCACTATAATTAAACATATACGTACGGTTCTCATCAATGTATCCCGGTCCGTAGACGGTCTTGGTAGCATACAGAGGATCTTCACTCCCCCCTGGCTCGTGGTTCCAGCGGTGGTGGTGATGGCCGTGAGGATTGTAGTGCGGACTCGCATACCGATGGATATGCGTCATTATTTTGTCCGGAGCGATCAGGTTGCCGTCCTGCGTTATCGACATACCGCCAATCCAAGATGTCACTCCCGTCGCGTTCCGATTAGCGGTGCGTCCGTCGGACATCAGTTTTACTGCAATTGCATCCGTATCGCTTAGCTGTGGAAGCGACAACCGGTCCAAAGCGCGAAGGTTCTCAATTGAGTGCGATCGCGCAGGGCCGGTTCGGCGCAATGATAAAACCCTACTGAATTAAAAACGACAAAAAAAACAACGATATCGACAAAAGTACGACATAAAACGGGCAAAAGTAAAGTTGCGTTAATTTCGAGTTTCGTTTCTGATTATATTAGCAAGCCTTCCTGAGTGGCAATTATACTCAACGATTATCAAAGCCAAGTCTATGCCGCGCAGTAACCATAGAGATCGTAGAAATAGGAGATGCAAAGAGAAAACATGCAATCATGCTCGAATTAAGAGTGGAAATCCATTTTAGACATCCAAAGCGGACGCGTCAGAAGGACTAATTGCCTTTTCCTTCCTTTGAAAGTCTAAAGCGGTTTAAAATTAAGGAAAAAAGGATAACAGCAGATTTAAAGCATGCAGGCATAAAGTAGGAGCGAAGTATTATTATTTGGTTTAACGAATTTTTAAATGAATCCTTGTGATATTTCCTAATTCTAACTGATGTTAACCTACTGATCTATAGATCTGATCTATTCTAAAATGTTTTGTTTTGCTTTTACCTGATATCATTCGATGAGGTATGAATCTATCGATTATGTTTTTAAATTATTAATTTATAACGTCTATACACACCTAATGCGTTTCTCTATTCAGTTTACGAATCGTGTACAAGCTGTATTCCTGTCTAGAACGCTCCTACCTTACGAAGCAAAGCGTGCAGTGCGATAGGCGACGGAATCCGATAGACACAGAGAGGTGCGGCGGCGGCTCACCGTGACGGGGCCGAGGGGGGCGCGGGGAGAGGAGGGCGGCGCGGAGCAGGCTGGCGGCGGCAGCTCGCGTCATCAGCCGCGTCCCGTTCTCCGTGAGCAGCAGGATGGTACCGTCGGGCGCCGCGTAGCGGGTTAGCGAGGGCCCGCGGGCCGCGGGCTGCTTCGGCTCGAACAGCGCTCGGACCGCCGGCGGACACGCACCCCACGCCGCCGCTGCCCCACAACCACGTTACCAACAACCACTAACCACCCCCGTGCCGAGCCGCGAAGGGGAACACACTTATCGGACTTCAAAATTAATACTTTTTTAAAAATCAAGTTTTTTAGAATAATTAATTACCTTCAATATCTTTATCAGATACATATTCATATGTAATTCATTCATACATATAATACGAGTAAATTAAATAAAGTATTACTACCATCTTATAATATTATTATTATGTGAATGAAGGCAGAAGGAAGATAAGTAATTATCTAAACGTTAAGTAATCTAGTAGTCCAATAAACGTGTTCCATTGAAGACGAGAAGACGTGACAAATTAGGGCATGTTCGCCGCCGACTATGCTCTATCAGTAGCAGTCGCAGACCATTCACCGAAGGCCGAAGGTGTGAAGCCAAGAGTTGAGGTAACTGCGGGCATTTGTACGGTGTGTGAGGTCAGGAGTACACTAAAAAGAAGCTTAGTGTAAGTGAAACATAAACGTTACAGCCTTGTGTGGGTAAGTAGTGATCTAAGTTCTCCTAAGGCCTAGGCATCTAATCGGTGTACAAATAAAATAGGCACGTAAAAGAAAAGAAACATGAAAAACAAAAGGAAACAGAACTAATTGAACACTTTGACGACTATGTAGGAGTCTAGTACTCTTTAAAGCGTTTTATAGTGAAGTGTTTGGAATTATTGTTTGTTTCGATAGTTATTTTGATAATCTTGTTATTTTTTTTTGTGGATTACAATTGAAATTAATTAGACAAAATATTTTATTAAATATTGTTTAAAATAATAAGTACTAAAGAAGAAAAGTGTTGTGGTGTCCCGCAAGGCATGATGTTATTGGTTCATTGAGTTGATACACATATGTAGATTGCAATTGTATTGTTGTGTCACACCAAGTCACATGTTCCTATGTGTTAAACACTAAAAGCTAAATAATATCCCATACAATTTTATAAACAATTTTGAGTGAGAAATATACTAATTATTAAAATTTATTTATATAATTTATTTATATAAAACATCTTTAGCACATTACTGATTGCGAATATGGTTACAATATTTCAATGTATATAAAAAAATCATACCAGTAAGGACGTGTTCACCTAAAGATACCATTTAAAATGTATTTCTCATCGATAGCTGCCGATATTTCGTTTACAGGTAGCGAGGTTGAGCAGTTGTGTGCTTTCTCACGCCCGAAAGCGACCCTGAACGAAACTCATTGTACACCCAATGTTCTCTATAGCTTTGTTAAAACTAATGTGGGCTCGCTTGGGTGTGTTTACTACTATATTTTATTGAAGTTTCTACAAAATTTATTTGGATAAGTGTCGGGCGTACGAATTAAATTTGGTAACTAGCATAGAATAGGATAAATACACTAAAAGCGTATAATAACGTATTGTTAATATATTATGCTTTGAACAAATACTAAATATTACTATGTTTTAATGTACTTAACGTTTAATGCAATTGTGCTTATTATTCATTAATCATTGCTGTAGGTATTCCAATATCATTTTTTCATATGAAAAGTATATTGCAATATAAACAAGAGTTTAGTCTCGGTCAGTTTGTTTAGGAATAATTTTCTCTTTCAATGATCATGCACTTTCATTTAGGAAATATAAAAAAAAAGAATTAAATCAGGTTCACGCTGTATCCCGCACACAGCACGGTAGTCAGAGGGAACCTAGTGTGTAGTTCAGTACACTCCGTTCCCCACTTTCCGCCAAGTTCTGGAGGCATGGCGTGTTGAGTTGATGAAAATATAAATAAATATTTCATTTCCCCGAGTGGGGATCGAACCCCCAACCAGTCGATTTTACAGTCACACTTTATGCCCCTGCGCCACGACTGGCTTCCATTTTAGAAAATATTCTCGATTTAGAAAAAAATCATATTATTCATAAATAAAATATATATCTTGTTAGATTGGGACTTACAATTATCGTATTCACGAGTTCTGAGTGGCGGTGACTTGCTGTCGGTTGGTGACAGTTGAGTGGCGGAACTCAACGTCGCCAGAGCAGGGAAATAAAAATATTTCATTTCTTCAAATGGTAATCGATTAACAAAATAAAATCTATTAGAATTGCTACTCGTTATAATTTTCAGTAATTGATAACATTGCTTAAAAACAAACTATCAAATAAATAGAACACTATCTTTACTATTAACATCAAACAACATTATCAGCTTATATTTAGGGCTTTTAGCGAAATTACATTTGGAAATACCATTGACGCAATCATCGAATAAGAAAAAGCTATGTCAAAGGCGAAAAGAAATGTTCAAAAAGGTTTCCTTCTATAGAAACCCACAAAGCGCCCTTCATACAAAGGGCGAAAAAAGTGAATGGATTTCCTTTCTTTTGTTTCTTTACTGTATCGACTCTTGAGTTCTAAATTAATATTCGATTGATGTTATTTGTAAATTGTGAGGAGAAGGTGACCTTCGGTCGGTAGTACAAAGTTTTGTCTTGACTTTTATAAGGAAAACTAAGTTTTTATTTACATTCTTTCGAGTTTTGTGAGAGCCGAATTGTAGACGTATCTGAATAAGTACTTAAGAAGTTCTTTATTATTTATTTCGGTAGGCGTCTATTGATTGTGCTATTTATAGTACTTAATATCAATACAAAAGTTTGTCGTTTTGTTATGAGACCGTACTTCTAAATGCTTAAATATATTTTAAAAGTTTTATAAGATAATTTTTACATTTCTTCTTCCTTAAATATTTATTAAAAAAGTTAGTAAGGAAAATGTGACGTATTTCCGGCCGTTGTGGCCCAGCGGCATAATTTCTGAACCCTAAACGAGACGGGTCTGTGTTAGATTCTCACTCGGGGAATGATTTATTACATTTCGTCGCTCCGGTATAACTGGGGAATGATTTTTTTCCGTTCTGGTAGACAAACCACAGCATTGATTATCGCCATTTAATGTGTGAATATGTTTAATGTGTGAAAAAGTGAATAGTTAGTAGAGTTTACTTTCAGTAAGAATAAAAAAAGAGAGTGTAGAGTATACCGGAAAATTCAACAAAAATATATAATTGCTGAAGTACTGAATATTATAATTGACGAATCTTCACCATTACACATGTACTCGTAGTAGTCAGTTTACTCTGCGACGTACGAATTACCAAATATTTATCACACAGTAATTTGGAGTGTTGCGAGAAACAGACAAAGGAATTTATTTTGTCTCGTTTCTGAAATTGTTTACAAAATATATGAACAAAAGTGTACGGAAATTTTGTGGGAACGTAGGGTTGCCATGGACTCATATTTATAATAATTAAGATTAATGCTGCAATATTAATTACGATAATTTTATATAATTTTTTTATTAGTATGATTCACTATTATATCGTGATGCTGTTGGCTCTTGCTTGACTGATAGCGGTGGGTCGGTGGTTTGATAAAGAAGAAACAATATTTTTGGTTATAAAATAGCTAAAGAAAATCTTTATCATTTCTCATATTAATAAATATGCTTCTATCCAAAATATATTAAACAATATACACGTATCACTTACATAAATATATTACAATACATATATCATTCAAGTCCATTTTACAACCATAATAAACGTTGTTTTTTACAAATGATTATGTAATATTGAAGCTATTTGCTGAATAATTAGTTAATAACCAAACTTCAAATTCGAGGGTAACCTCGTTACTCTTATTATAATGAATATTTGAACAAATCTAAAGTTTGAGCCGGCGGTTACAAGCATCCGGATGCTGTGATGGTTCCAAGGACAGATACGGGCACGCCCGGGCGGATGGACCCCTTAGCGAGTTCTGACTCCGTTCATGCAAATGACAGCTTAAAAGAAAGTAAATTAATGCAGGATTTAGAGTATTTTGTGATTATTCGTGTAGAAAATATCCGTTGGATTGTAGCTTGTGGGTGAAATGGAATTTAAATATGGTTTGATTGTTTGGTTACATAAACGTAAACTCATTTTGTTTTTAATAGCGTGTAGCTATTAGCTGCGATCTTTATAGGTAAAATGTACTCGTACCTATACCTACATTTGTGACACTATTGTCAAAAACACGAACCCACTTTTCGCTTAATTTTCGAGAAATTCCATATTCAATGGTATAATTTATATTTCCATTTCTTGCCCCTGGTTTCAGGATAAAGCGGGGCGTGGGTAACGGAGTGTCTTAATACTAGGTTCTCTCTGCTACACGTGACGCTGAATGGTATAATATAATCGCCTTCTTGATTGAAGGTAGAATCTACAACGGCGTTCACACTTACCTCGCCACAACGGCTTTAATTACATTTAAAATATAATATATTAAAGCCCTTACAAATAAAACAGAAATAGTATCGATGTCGTGTGTGCCTTGTGACATGAGTTTTATTACATTTTATCTTATAATGTGGAGATTTTGAGCCGTCAGATTTAAATTACGTTTGTTAAGCCAACTGATCCTAAAATCCTCCTGTTTCCATTTAACTCCACGCATGTCGGGAAAATATACTGTAATTTATGAAATAAATAAATCTTTTATAAAAAAAACCTACAGTTTTTTTCAGCTTCACGCCCGCATCCCGCATGCAGCAGGGTAGGTAGAGAGAACCAAATTTTGGAAGTATTGCGTGTTGGGTAGAGGTAGTAACCTACAGTTAGATTATCGATGAAATAATTATTTTTCTTCCGATCTGATGTATCGGTTTGTCAGTTATACATAGCTTAGCTTGGACGTGTCAAATACTTTTAGGTACTTTATACTACGTTGTTTTTTTTTAAACTGATAGCTTAACAGACGTCTTGGTCGTAACCTTTTTGATTTTACACAAGTTGCTTTTGCTGCTGTTGTTTTTCAAGAAAATACTACATATTATTGATATGGCCATCGTAGCGTAGCGACACAGCATCTAACTGTTCATGCTACGTTGGTGGGTCCCTCCACTCAGGTGTTTAATTACTTCCTTTCCTCGTTTTTTGTTTCTCCTATCGGTAACAAGACAAAGCGCGGCGTTGAGTTCTGCCACAGTGCCACGAAGAAACCAATGTATCACAAGTACCTAAACATGTTTGACATACAAGTAAATAATATTATGATTTAATATATAACATTGGTTTAAATTAACCTACCGTTACCATCTATCATATATTGATCTAGATTGATTGAGATAAACAAAATTGAAAACTAACACTAATGTAATGGTGAAATTGATAAGTTATCTATACGTGGTGTAAACTGTTTATAGCTTAACATTGTTTTTGTTATTGTATATTTTGTTTTATATGAAACATACAACCTACCCTAGGGGAGGTTGGTGTGTAAAAAAATCTCTTAAAATTAAGTTGCCTCTACCTAGAGGGAAATTAATTTTGAGATACCCCGTTCCCCATTTTCTACTCAGTTTTCGAGACATTGTGTGTTGAAGTGCGAAATTCAACGCCGGGCTTTGTATCAGAGTAGGGAAACGAAAATAATATAAATATAATATTCCTCCGTGTAGAGGTCGAATACATAATCGTCGTGTTTATAGTCCGACGATACTCGACATATTTAAATGCGTTTCGTAGTGTTAGGCTTAAAGGTTAATTTTTAAATATTTTATACCTATCTATTTTTTTGGCTTCACGCTGCATCCCGCACTTAGCAGGGTAGGCAGAGGGAACCTGGGAACCTAGTGGGAAGGCACTCTGTATTGTGTAGTGGACGCACGGCACTGAACGTATTGTGTATTGATTTTTTCTAGACGCCAGAGCGAAGAAATGAAAATATGAAACATTTCATTTCCTTTAGTGGTAATCGAACCCACAAAATTTAACCCCATTTACAAAATACTTTTAATAAAATAGCAAAAAAAAATTCATTTAACCAAACAAATCAAACAACTGAAAATATAACCATTCTTGTCCTTTTAGCAACGACACTAAAGTATACAGTAGATTCGTTATAAGTTCCACTATCCATACCTACATCAAATCTCTTAAGTCAAAGTTTACCTCGACAGCTCTTAACCTACAAAGAGGCGAGTCACGACACTTTGTGAGGCAACCCTGCTATCCGGGTGCGCTGAGAGTATGTACGTAAATATATGTTTATATAGTTTAAAAGATTTATTTATGTATTTAATTATATCATTATTGCTTTATTTTTTTAAATTTTCATATGGGAACATGCAAAATTTGTATAAGCAGAGTGAGTTTTATTATTAATAAGGCGGCTTAGTTAAAATTAAAAATTGAAAATGTATGTATATATTTTTACTTTATGCACCTAAAAATATGCAGGCAGATAAATTAATAAGCAATCCTTCATTTTAATTAAGTCATATATAAAAATTTTAAGTCTGGAACAACTGATGAAGGATCAAGGGACTAGACTAAATTCGAGAAATAACAAAAGATCCGAAGACTTCGTGGCGCAGAGGCACGTCCGTGCGTCCTCGATTCCCACACGGGGGAATGAAATATTTAATGTTTTCATTTCTTCGCTGTATCGCCACTTAACGCGCAATGCCTCGGGAATTCGGCGGAATGTTAAGAACGAAAGCGTCTAAATTAAAACAGAGTGTCTTCCCAGGATTCCTCTGCTTACTCTGTTACTTGTGGGATACATCGAGAAATGACACTCATAAAAGAAATACAGAGATCTTGCTTGAAATTCTAGGAACATGAGCGCCAATTTTACCGACAATTCACTTTGACCGTTGGAAGTGTAGCGACTCACTTTATTCCAATTTTCAAGACATTATATGTGATTATTGAGTGTCGGAACCCAACGCCGCGCTTTGACTATCAAAGCGGATCTCTTATATAATTACAGAAAGTGAAACTAATACATTAAATGTTGCATTTCTTCCCAACTTCTAATATTTTCACATAACGTCAATGCCAATATACTTAATATAAAAGGAACTATTAAAACAAAAGTCAAGATTGATTTACAGAACTAAGGTCTTAGCAGGGGCGAGGAGTTGAGATCTCGACCGCCACGGATTAGGTGGCTCTTAGCGATATTAGGGTTGATACTAACGTTGGATAGTTCGGTATACTTAATTTGTTACGTATTTAATTTCAATAATTAAAGTATACAGTTGTGTTTATCAAATACAATTTGAAATAATATTCATATAATGAATGTGAGCGCAGTTTGTGGGTTCGTTTCCTGAGTCCGAAATTTTTAATATTTTATATTTTCATTTTCTGGCTCTGGTAACGATGCAAAGCACGGTATAGGTTCAGGTCAGTCACGCACATTCAACGTAGTTTCGCTATTCAACAGGCAATGAAGAATCAAGAATTTGAATAATTCAGGAAAGTGGAGAGTGAAAGTGTCTTTATTGGAGTAAAGTATTTTAGAACTAGGTTTTTCCTCTGCTTATCCTGCTATGTTTGGGATACAGCGTGAAGCTGAAAATTCGTATAATAAGCATACATTCTGATATCACGATAAATTTCACTTTCACGACATCATAACAGTTTCCTACTTTATCACACAATTTCTTAAAATAGATTCACTTTTTATCACAGGAGTATACTGGCGTTCGTCAAGTATGGGAATAGATCACAACGCTGCATTTTCTCTTGCCGAAGCAGCAAAATGGTACTTTCATTAAAATCTCAAAGTGGAAATCGAGCCCACAACTATTGCGTTAAACATTATCCTCTTTAGACATGACCTTTAACTAAAGTTAGCTTAATTTTCTCGTTCTGACAACAAGACAAAGCGCGGCGTTGTGCTCGAAACTCTACACGCAATATCACGAAAATAGAATGAAAATTTAGGAGCGGAGTGTCTTAACACTAAATATCTACTGCCTATCCTCCTATATAAGTACTAGCGTGAATTGTCTAACTCAACTTCCATTAACTATAGAGCTAACAGGCTGCTGCTGTTGTTTTTGTTTCAAAATAACATAAAGATGTTTGTGAAGATGCCACACGATGTCGTTTCAACAAGAAATCTGTTTTGTCTATAAATTGTGTGTTGTAGAGTATTCGAACTATTCATTTGAGTTTACTCGGAACGTGAAGCATATATTAATAGTAAAGTTTTCAAGTTTGAATGGAATGAAATAATTGAAACTTAAAATGCTGCTTCACCTAACCTTCGACTTAAAAAATCTAAAATAAACCAGCTACACGCACACAGCAGGGTAGGCAGAGGGGACCTAGTGTTAAGACACTCCGTTTCCCACTTTCTGCCGAATTCTGGACGCATTGCGCGTTGAGTGGTAGAACTCAACGCCGCGCTTAGCCTCGACACCAAAGCGAAGAAATGGAAATATAAA
>DWAN01000698.1:0-21651 GCA_018230445.1 Heliconius hewitsoni | reverse complement strand
ATATATATATATATATATATATATATATATATATATATATATATATATATACATCGGACATTTTTATTTTACATATTGTAGTCAATTCAAACAAAAGTGAAGTATTTGGTTAATCTTATCTATTATTTTCTCACGTCATCTGATAAGTACTATAAAAACACTTAAACATTATCAAACAACATATAGAGGCTTGACATAGCGTGCGACTATAAACGCGACAGTTGGTGGGTTCGATTCTCGTTCGAGGAAATCGAATATTTAATTTTTATTTAGTCGCTCTGGTTACCAGGCGAAGCGCGGCGATGAGTTCCGCCACTCAACATGCAATGCCTTTAGAATTGGGGACGCAATGTCTTAACATTAAGTTCCCAGGTTCCCTTTGCTGCTATGTGCGGAAAATGGCGTGAACGTCTGTCCTTATAATAAATAAAAAAAACTAAAAGTAAGGTAAATAATAAAGACATTTGTCAATATAATTTTCATAATTTATTGAGAGATCAATTAGTAATAATAACTTTGTGCCCAATGCCTCTAGCGTTGCATGGCGAACGTCGTTTTCCTTAATCTGACCAAGGAGTTTCTGATGGTTTTAACTCAGGACAATGAAATGTTTAATATTTTAATTTCTTCGCTCTGGTGTCGAGTCAAAGCGCGGCGTTGAGTTCCGCCACTCAACACACAGTGCCTCCAGAGTTTGGTGGAAAGTTGAGAACCTAAGTTCTTTCTGTCTACTTTGCTATATTGCTGGATATATTGTTAAGTTAAAAAAATATGTATTTTATGCTGAAGCGAGGTATTTTATGCTCTGTTGAGGTTATGGTAGCAAAGTGGGACAGCGCCGCATTACTACAAACGCAATGGTTGCGGCTTCGATTCCCACTCGTGGAAAAGAATCATACTTGTCGAATCCACGATCTTTCGCTCGAAAACCAGAATTACGTGTCAAGATATTCAAATCAATAATTATTAATTACGCAAAACTTATTCCTTTCAATTATTAAAAAACATAATAAAAATTATATAATAATTATTATTTCATTGTGAAATTCAGTTCAGTCTCCGTAACAACAATCAACAGGATTTATTTATGTGTATATTTTAAAAGACAAAGTTGCATAAAAAAAGAATTACCTACCAGTTTTTGTTTCATCAATCAATCTGTTTGTAAGAACTTAAGTATTCATTAAGTTTATTTCTTTTTATAATGTAATGAATCGTTTTTTCTCGACTGTTAAGGAAGGGTTATGTTTTTCGAGCGTATCTTGTATGTATGTATGTAATATTCTTTATTATCTCATATCTCTAGAACCGCTGAATTGATTGACATAATTAAAGTATAAAAAAATAACCATAACGGCTGTGGGATGCTATTGGAATAATGAAAAAAAAAAAATTTATTCAGTTCACTGAATAATTGTTAAAAACATGTGATGTGTTTGTTTTTCTTTTACATGACTGCGGCAAAGCCCAAAAGGAGGGTTATATTTCTAGAGCAGATATAAGAGCGATATATAAATACGGACCAGAGCATGGTATACTAATTGCGTGTTGACAGACATGTGTACAGTAACCCACCAAACGGAATATTTTTTTTAGCGTCACGCTGTCTTGCACAAAGCAGGGTAGGCAAAGGGAACCTAGCGTTGAATTAAGACACTCCGTTCCCGTTCTCCGTTTTTTAATTATACATATTATATAACGTAAATGATTGATCGATTCGATCATTGCCCGAAGGCACTATGCCGAAGGTAAACTTATACCACCAAAAAAACTAGTTACGATCCAGTTTCCTATGGATAAATTAATATTGTTAAATCTCTAGGTGTTTGTACTTGTAATAAACTCATGTTGCGAAGCGAAGTAATTAAAATATAAGATATTTGTTGATGTAGGATCAGGCCGTCGTGGTTGTGTACGTAGCGGCACAGGACATGAAACAGGATAACGCGATGATTGTAGGTTCGATTCTCAATCGAGTCTTATTTCGAGAATTATTTTGGTATACTCGCTCTTGTGACAATACAAAGTACGGCGTTGTATTTCTTCAGTCAACACGCAATGTATCGGAAGATAAGATAAAAAGGAGAAACACGGGGTTCCCTTTGCCTGCCCTGCTATATAGCTAATACAGCGTAAAACAAAAAAGTTATTTTATAATAATATAAATAAAATATTATAAAAATATATATTTTTAAAACCAGTAACAGTAAATTCTCCGAAGAAATAGTAAGCCTAAGCTATAGAAAAAATATTTAATCTCCTTTTAATTGTGAGGAAAATCATTATTATATGCGACGTCCTTTTATTTAAATATCTTGAGGTTACAAACAAGTAACTGTTGGGTGGTACAGTTAAAATAAGGGTGTTCATTATGTTTTTTTTTACTTCAAGCATATAGCGGAGTAGGGAACCTGGTCACTTCCGTTCCTATTAGGATACTTCCGTTCCCCACTTTCCGTCGAATTCTGGAGGCATTGTTGAGTGGGGGAACTCAGTGCACTTTGTGTTGTTACGATACGATGGAATAAAAATAAATAATAATCTAAGTGGGAATCGAACCCACGACCTAAACGTTGACCGTCAGGCACAGTGCTGCACCACGGTTGTCTTTGCGCCGTGACGACCTCAATATCGTTTATATAAAAGAATACAATTTTCAATAACAAGGCTGTGCGTTTAGATAATTATAAATAATTAACTACACTGTATCTATGGCAATATATGAAAAGATATAATTAATCATTTTTCCAATACGAATTAACATCTTTTTAATTATACTTTGTTATACTGGTCAAATACTTTGTTATACTTCGCTTGGACAGTTCACAAAGGGCACGGTTTCAAATACTTAACAAAAATAAACTAACCTTTTAGCTTCACAGTAGGCAAAGTACACCTGGGGTGTGGTTCAGACACTCCGTTTTCATTAAGGCGCTTCGTTCTCCACTTTCCGCTGAGTGGTGAAGCTCAATGCCGCGATTTGTCTTAACATCAGAGCGAAGAAATTAAAATACTAAATATTTCATTTCCCAAATGGGAATCGAACCCACAATCTGTCGTTCAAAGTCACACGCTTGTGCCCCTGCGCCACGATTGGCCTCAATTTATTGTCAATATCTGTACGAAAATACTTTGATATTAATATAAACGGATTTGTAGACAGAAGTTAATAAATACATAATAAATAAGTATATAGAAGAGTGAAAAAATTATAATATGTATAAATATAAATATTTCATTTCCTCCAGTGGTGATCGAACCCACAACCAGTCGTGTGTAGAGTCCTATACCTATCCTACACCTATGCCATTTTATTTGCGGAAAATTTATAATATTATAATGTTATATGGAAAATCTTCTAGGATACCTATTGTAGCTAATATAATATTTATTATGTCAATAACTTGTTTCAAGTCACTTTACACACCTCATTACACGTGACTGCCATATTTTGAAAACTAAAAAGAAATATATTAATACTTGTGCACTCCATTAGGTGTAAGTTGAGCTGTGCATTTGTGTGAGTGTACACAGATAGTGTAAGTAACGACGCCATCAAACGCCGTGCATCTCTTGCTTGGCATATTTTTAGTGTCGATCTGAGATGCGGCAAATCTCTTATTTGAGTTAACTACACGTCTTGTACTGATGGCATCGTCACGTGTATAAATGTTAACATTTAATTTTTTTGTTTATTTATGAAAAGTGAAAGAAACTCTCTGTACAAGACAAAGCAGTAAAAGACAAAAAAAATGTCAAAATATGGCAAAAAAATGTCAAGGGCAGACGAGAGTAAAAATAATGAGGATGCATAAAAATTAATGGTGACTAATAGTACATTTTGTTTTTAAATGTTTGGTATTTCTACTTTCGGTGATCACACATATGCAAAGTTCAGCTTATACCTCGCGGATTGTGTGTTTCCTTGGTTTTTTGCTCTATGCATTCTTTACCTGAACTAAAGTTGTTTCTAAACATAGACTTGTTTCTAAGAACTCTACAGATAAAACATTCAATTTTAAAAAAATCTCGCGGCTTTATTTACTATTTACACCCCACTAATGACACGTATTATACTTATAGAGGTTAGTCGTGGTATAGGGACACAAGTGTGTGAATGTAAACGCGACTGGTTGTGAGTTCGAACCCCATTTGAGAAAGTTAATGAATATTTTAACTTCTTTGCTCTGGTTTCGAGCCAAAGCGCGGCGTTAAGTTACACCAATCAACATGCAATGGCTCGGAAAGAATACGGCAGAAAATGGGGAACACATTAATACTAGGTTCTATTAACACTAGGTTCCCTCTGCCTACCATGTTGTATGTAGGACACAGCGTGAAACTGATTTTATTATACTTATAAACCTTCCTTGAATTACTTTGGTGAAAAATATATTAAGATTCGTTGAATGGTTTAAAATACGTACATTTCTTTTTTCTCAACATAAATATTGAATAGAAATAAATATAGCAAGCTTCAAAGAACCTTGTTATCGTTTTTAGGATTCCGGCGAAAAAGAACCCTTATAAGATCACTTCGTTATCCGTCTGTCTTTCTGTTTGTCAAGATCTCAGAAACGCTTGGAGATATCGAGTTGAAATTCAAATCAAATACCTAGATCTACGGTCCCGTGATTTTCTGAAAAAAAAAACGGATTTCTACATTTACTTAAAAAAAGAAATAGCCGTTTATATAGCAAAAAACGCGTATTGCGACACTATAAAGGGAATTAAAAGCGTATCTACAGGTAGTACTTGTTTAGGAAAAAATCTAAAAGCTATAGATTTGTGGTTCAATCCTAAAATTTTAAAGAGAGGCTAAATTTGGTATTAAAGCCTCTAGTTTAAGTGACGTATCAGATGAAAGGGCTGTGGCTAAGCTAAGCCAGAATTTCATAAAAAGCTGGAAACCTCCAATTTTTGTACGGAACCCTTAGTGGGCGAGCCCGACTCGCGCTTGCCCGGTTTTTGTCAAGTGACAAAATAGTGTTTCTTGTGAGAATTGTATACCAATTATCATTATTAAGAAAAAAGATAAGATAAATTATTGTCAGAAACAGTCAACTCTGTTAGAAACAGTTTCCTCATCTTCAAATCACTGACTGTAATGATAGGCTTGTACGTGCTATATAAGGAAAATTCTTGCTTTAGAGTATAAATAAACTAATTTTAATATTAGCAACACGACTTTTCTGAGCTTACTATGCTGGAGATTGCAGATTCAAACGTGTGTTAGACGATACAATTTATATTTTTTTTGTCTTAACGCTGTATCCGCATATAGCAGGGTAGGCAGAAAAAACTTGGGAACCGAGTGTTAAGACACCAGAGCGAAGGAATGAAAATATTAAGTAGTTCATTTCCTCAAGTGAGAAGTTAACCCTCACACTTTGTGCCCCAGCGCCACGACTGAACGCAGACTGGCGCAGAGGCCCAGAGTGTGACTTTAAAATCGACTGGTTGTGGGTTTATATTTTCCTGGTGTAGAGGCAAAGTGCGGCGTTGAGTTCCGCCACTCAGCACGCAATGCCTTCAGAATTCGTCGTGGGGAACGGAGTATCTTAGTACTAGGTTCCCTTTGCCTACCCTGCTGTGTGCAATACAGCGTGAAGCTGATTAAAAGACATTAGATAATTAATATAAAAATACGAATATAGCAACAACAACTAAGTATGATCAATGGATCTCAATATATATACTCTTTTACATATCCATACATATTTATAGTCTCTTAACGTCATTTCTATGCTAATTTATCCTATTGAAATATAATAAAATGGTTGTAATGAAAACTTTGAATATATTATATTAAAAAATAATTACGAATAGATATATCATTATTAATTTTTTTTTATCTTCACACTGTATTCCACGCATAGCAGGGTAGGCAGAGGGAACCTGAGAACCTACTATAAAAAAATCCGTTCTCATTTACACATATACACTTTCGTTCCACACTTCCCGCCGTATTCTTGAGGCATTGCATGTTGAGTGGTGGATCTCAACGATGGCTTTGCGTCGTATCAGTAAAGTGGAGAACGGAAGTGTCTTAATGGGAATGCCTTAACACTAGGTTCTCAGGTACCTTCCCTACCTGCGCTGCTATGTACAGGATATAGCGTAAAATAAAAAAGAATCTATCTTAGTCCAACACACGTTCGAGACATTTCATAGTATTGGTATCCAGTCTAGTTATTCATTTGATTTTAGTGAACGAGATGCTTCAATGAGTGATTAAAATAAAACAATAGGTGCTTACTTTTGAAGTGCGTCATATAAGTTTAAGCTTAAAACTATATAAATCATAAACTATTTTTATTTTCTTATAAATTATGATTCGTTGTGTATATTAATTATTTTATTTTGTTTTTACTAAGTTTTTTTTAAATAAACGCAGAAGTCTCCGCGCGGCTTCGCCCCCTTGAACTCTACGAATGTTTATTTAATAAATAAAATAGGCTGATTATTATATTACGGATATCTATACTGTTATACATTTAGTGGATCGTAGCTTAAATCTTAAGGGGATTTATTTGAATTTGCTCTCAAAAATTGTCGTATTTAATAGAAAAATGTTGAGTTTATATCTATCTACATCTAAGTTTCTTCAGTAAATCAAGATCCCGGGGGAGTTCTGCGTTAAAAAGCAGCCTATATTTAGCACCATAAAAATGGCAATAGAAAATTTTAAACATCCCGTTCCCAGTGGGAATCGAAGCCACAATCGACTAAAACATTTTTTTAGTTAACTTTGAAACTAAGAATATATAATGTATATTTTCTTATTTTTTAATTTATGTTTTGACAAATTAACGTACGATTAATGATTGCGGAATCTATGATAGGTCATATACCACTAGAGAACGTGCATCGATCTAGATGACATTATAAAAGGTCAAGTTTCTCACCTAAGTACGTACCTAGTTGTATTTTAAGGGTGCGGCTGCACACATCGGTTACGGGTTTGATTTCCACTCGTGGGAATGGAATATTGAATATTTTCTTTTTTCCCCTCTGGTGCGTCGAGTTCTGCCACTCTATACGCAATGCCTCTAAAACACACAAAACACTAGGTTCCCAGGTTCCATGTGCCTACCCTTTTATATGTAGGTAAATATTCATAAAAGATGGCTTAAAGTCATATAAATCGTAAGAGTATCTATTAACTCACTGAGCGTGTAATGCGTGTATTAGGGCATAAAGTAGAGGGCGAAGTGCTTTGTCACTTTTTATTATTATACTATTGGTTCGGATTGAAAAGTCACTTTGTGATGCACATACAAATTACCAGAGTCCAAGTATCAAGAAAACATTAAGGCTATATTAAATCTAGTTATTCTCTCTCTGCAGTCAGTGTTACCAATAGAGACTAAGAGATATTTTCCTTGGGAGGCCAAAGTCCTTAACTAACTTTGAATTGATATTTTTGTGTAAAAGTTCTTTTTAAATTTTACACCCTTAATTTTTTGTTAGTAAAAAATCTTTACAATTAGCTAATTATATTAGAGTATATTACTATAACCACATTAAATCAATATTGAAAAGTGAAGTAACTTAAGAGTGAAAAAGTGGAAATATAAATTTAAATAAATATTTCATTTCCTCGAGCGGGATCGCACCCACAACCAGTCGCGTTTACAGTCACACTTTGTGTCCCTGCGCCGCGACCGGCCTCAATAACTAAGTAAAACAAACAGGCTTAGTCATTTGTAAAGTTGATATAGCATTAGCTTGACACCGACTTCAAAATTATAAAATCTCATCTCATCAATGTACGGTTTACTTTATATAAAATTATTTTTTACTTTTCAGTTCGTTGTTTGAAGTCGTTTTATTTTTTGTTAAAAAATAATTTATTATCAAGAGGCATTGACCTTCAACTTTGAAACAAACTTCGTAGACTAGTTTCTTTCTGTTCGCTTATTATTTGTTATTAGTTCATTAAAATGAATTAAGAAGATTGAAGGTTGTATCTAAGAACTGGTTGTCATACATTAGTGAATTCTGTACAAAAAATTGTACATGTTGCATTTCATACAAATAATATTTTAAATGTGAGTACTTAGGTACATTTTTAATGGAAAAAGCGATGACCTCGTAATGCTATTTTTGTTTTATTAGATACTTTTTTTTACGCTGTATCCCGCGGTCCGCCTATAGCAGGATAGGCAGAGGGAATCTAATGTTACGACACTCCGTTCCTCACTTCCGCCGGATGAGGCTTTGCGTGTAGAGTGACTTGCGATTAGTCTCAACAACAGACCGAAGAAATGAAAATATACATTTAAATAAATATTTCATTTCCTCGAAGGGGGATCGAACTACTTTAATTAAAATAAAACTAATCTAATGTCGAGATCGACATTAAATTAGATCATAGTATGAACTTGAGGAGATCCTCAAGTTCATACTATGATCACGTCCTAACCAAGTCCAAATAGTTTGTGTGCTCTTTGTAGAATATTTTTTTTTTTAAAAAGTGATATTCAAAGGTTATTTTTTACCATTTCATAGTTACGTCAAGGTTGGATCTACAGATTTGAACTAATGTTTTATATTTAAGTTAAAAATGTAACCACTTATATGTAGTCTTTTTTATATATATCTAGAAGAGCACAAAAATTTAATACATTTCAAATATAACTAACTTCACTTTAAAGTTACAGCAATCATTTATAAAATTTTATAACACGGATAATAAAATATCATTAATTTAATTAGACTACATTTTTTTTATGATCGTTTTATTTTTCTTTAATAGGATTTAAACAACTTATATTTAAATATTGACAGACAATTTACATTTTTAATTAATTCTTTTTTTTAAATTATTTTTATTAAAGGCAAAAGAGACGTTGTAATTAAGATATACGTAATTTTATCATAAAATTTTAGACGAGGTTCAGTGTACTATATATTATTTAAAGTACTATTAAATAATAGATTTTATTTGTAAAAAGAAATATTATTAGAATGTATATTACATACGTATGTATCTATATCATAAGTCGAGAATGTTAGATTTTATGCGTAAATTATATTTATTGCGATATTAGTTTCGTGTAATACAATGTCACGTTTAGCATCGTAAGAGACTGGGTCAAGGATTAAAATTATGAAATTTGCAAATTGATTCCAACTTTGTATCTTCTTTTTTTTACTATAAACGGGTCGGTTGTGGGTTCGACTACCGTTCGTGGCAATTAATTATTTTTATTTGTACGCTCAGAGCGCGGAGTTGAATTCCGCCACTAAACACATAATATTTTGAAAATTATACGGAAAGTAAGGAACGGAGTGTCTTAATATTATGTTCTCTCTGCCTAATCTGCTGTATAAAGGATACAACGTTAGACTAATAAAAAATTTATTTCGTCGCGACAATTTTTATTTCCTTGCGGCCTATAATATCAATTAAAATTAAATTTACATTCATAATTAGAGATTTATGACTTTGTTATTTATTTGTGGCTTTCTGTTAATAAAGAAATCTGTCAAATAATTATTGATTTACAAAAAAATATGTAAATTAAAATGAGGCTATCAATTAGTGTTTATACATATATAAATTTGTAACTGATCGCTGTGTACACACAGTACACATGTAATGTAAGATATATGAGAAAATCTTTTATTAATAAAGCCAGAGAGAGGCCAGTCGTTTCTGGGTTAGATCCCCACTCGAGGAGTTGAAATTTTTACTTAAATTTATATTTCCATTTTCTTCGCTCTGGTGTCTGGTGTCGCAAAGCGCGGCGTTGAGTTCTGCCACTCAACACGCAATGACTCCAGAATTCGGCAGAAAGTAGGGAACGGAGTGTCTTAACAACTTGTGTCGTTGCCTCTGCCTCTGCGTTGTACTGTGTGCGGGATACAGCGTGAAGCTGATTTTTTTTAATATTATTAATAAACGCCCATTCAATATCAATTTAATAAAACAAAGCAATTTTTGTCTATTTTGATATAGAATCGGAATAAATGTTTACACTTAGATCAACTGAGTAGGAAGTGCGACCGTGAGTGGAGCACGTCGTTTCGGCTGGTTTTCCTACAAGGATACTTCATTGTCGGTTACAACAAATATATTAAAATTCAATTAGTTTAGAGAAATAAACATTTGATCATCAACTGTTATACAAGTGATGTTCTACTTGTCCTTTATCACGTTCAGCATTATAAGATCTTTGATTTTTGTGTTTTTCATATATTGATCAAGTTCACGTTATAAAGCCGAATGCAGAGTAGGTAGAGGGAACCTAGTGTAAAGACATTCTGTTCCCCATTATTCACTGAATTCTGGAGGCATTGCGTGTTGACTGGCGGAACTCAAAGTCGCGCATTGTCTCGACACCAGACACCAGAGCGAAGAAATGAAAATATAAATTTAAATAAATATTTTATTTCTCCCAGTGGGAATCGAACCAGTCACGCTTAAGTTTGGTAAGCTAAATTATAAAAGTTTAAAAAGAGTATCACATCTAAAACAGTTGTTAAAATAAAATAAATGTGAGTGAAAGGGTGCAACTTGTAAAACTTTACAAACTTATATGATGATATTTTCATATACCTTCTTGTTCACTTAGGTACCTTTATCAGATAGAGATAAGTCTCACCTGATAGATATAATATATTTTTTTCTTTGTTTATTCGCTTAAACACTGGGTTCACAGGTTGTCTCTGTAAGCCCTGTGCAGGATACAGCATGAAGCTAAAAAAATTATTTACAAAGTAAGCTGACTCGGAATAGTGAACTAATATAAAACCTGAGAAGATAATAAATTAAAAAAAATAAACATTTTCAAATAAAAACATAAATAAAGGTCATACTAATAAAGTTGTATAAAATTAAAGGTTTTAGACGTTTTTTTATTATTTAACACCATGTTTATGTTATTAACTCAATTATAATTACCATAGAGACAATTTTTGAATTGTATAGTCAAAGAATTAAACTCTTCTTAACAATCGTAGTGGCCTCGAAGTTTTATTGCAAAACACATTTTAAATTCATTTACGATGCAATCATTAAAGGAATTTTATTTTTATTTTCAGATGAAGCCGGTCCTGCTGGTTCTATTCTTGTCGGTTGTGTACGCCGACGAGCTCCCACTGTCGTGCAGTAGACCCGTCTATTGTAAAAGCAACTTGCTACACTATGTTCAAATGTCAAGAATCTTCTCAGATTCTAAAACCTTCGTGGATCTTCATATGAAAAAAGATGAAAATAGTACTATAGCAGCTTTTGATGAGTTACTCCAAAATACCAATAACAGCCCAACAAACGAGCAAATTAAAGAATTTTTAGATAATTATTTTGATTCATCAAGTGAGTTAGAAGATTGGACGCCTCTTGATTATAGCCCTAATCCACCTTTCCTCTCTACTATTCGAGATGAAATATTAAGAAACTTTGGAAAGAATATAAACGACATATGGCCAACTTTAGGAAGAAGAATAAATCAAAAATTATTTGAAAATCCTGATCAATACAGTTTAATACCGGTAGATAACGGGTTCATTATTCCTGGAGGTCGATTTAAAGAATTGTACTATTGGGATACGTATTGGATTATTGAAGGTCTCCTTGTAAGTGGTATGCAAGATACCGTCAAAGGTGTAATTGCAAATTTAATACAACTGTTGAAAAAGCTTGGTCACATTCCCAATGGGAGCAGATGGTACTATCAACAAAGAAGTCAACCACCTCTTCTATCAGCTATGGTATCTTTATACGTTCGAGAATCGAAAGACATAGACTTTCTTAAGCAACATATAAATGCTCTTGAAGAAGAATTGGAATATTGGTTAGATACTCAATTAATTACATTCAATGTGAATGATAGAGCATACACGTTGCTAAGATATTATGCGCCAAGTGAAGGTCCAAGACCTGAATCTTATTATGAAGATTATAAAGATGCTCAAATATTCGACAACCCTGAACGTAAGCAGGAATTTTATACAGACATAAAAAGCGCCGCTGAAAGTGGTTGGGACTTTTCGTCTCGTTGGTTTATTGGTAATGATGGTAATAATAAGGGTAATTTATCTACAATTCACGCTAGTAAGATTATACCAGTTGATTTAAATGCAATATTTGCAAATGCTCTTCAAAATATGGCATATTTTCAAGCTTTGGTCGGCCAGCCACGAAAGGGTGCTCATTGGGCCTACCTTGCTAAGCAATGGCGAAATACAATCAAGGATGTGTTATGGAATGAAGATGATGGAATTTGGTACGATTGGAACTTACAAAACGAAGAACATCGTAAGTACTTTTATCCGAGTAACATAGCTCCTTTATGGATGGGCGTGGTTGATAAATCATTAATTAAAAAGAATGCTCCTAAAATTTTGAACTGGTTGAAGGGATCTCACGGCTTGGATTATCCTGGCGGTGTCCCTACTTCTTTAATAAGAAGCGGAGAGCAGTGGGACTTTCCTAATGCCTGGCCACCTCTAGTTAGTGTTACAGTAAATGCATTAGAGGCTTTGGAAACTGAAGAATCCATCCAAATGGCCTTTGAAGTAGCACAAAGTTGGGTCCGGTCGTGTCACGCTGGTTTTGAATCTAATAAGCAAATGTTTGAAAAATATGATGCTGAAGTTCCCGGACGTGTTGGTGGTGGTGGAGAGTACACAGTTCAAACAGGATTTGGCTGGTCCAACGGTGTGATATTGGAGTTCCTAGCGAAGTATGGAAGAAAGATGACTGCAAAAGACAACGCTGATTATTCCGTTATTGGAATTGCGGATGCTCATATCCAGAAATCTGTGAGGGCATCTTCATCTGATGAAAGTGGTTCTAAAAGTGATGATATTAAATATAAAGCCGGATTATTATAGTATATGTAATTAGAAGTAATATGATAATGTGTAGCTAACTCTGCGGAATAAAAAAATCATAGTAAAATAAGTATAACGTATGATATAATTAAATAAGTGCCATCATTTAAAAGTTTATTATATATATTTATTGTAATAGTAATCATTTAAAATAAAAATACCGCAGTGAATAAAATTACATTTGAGCTAACCACTGTTAATCTTAGAATCAAACTGAATTTTGTTTTTCACTTTGTGACTAAATTAAAATTATATCTAAAATAGTATCACTACATGATTTTTTATTTGAAAAAATATACTTTAAATATTGCAATATGTATTTGTCTTAAATATACGCGTCTAGCCTTATTCTGTATCCGCACATACCATGGTAGGGAGATGGTACCGGTTCAAACATTTTGTTCCCATTAAGACACTCGCGTATTGTATGGCGAAATTCAAGGTCGCTCTTTGCCTCGTTAATAGAGTGAAAAAAAAAATTCAATATTTCATTTACTCAAGTGACACATGTGGCTGCGAAATCATGTGCGCTACGAATGGCCTCTAATGGTATTTATTATATTTGTACTGGTAGAGGAGGCCTGGGGAATTCCTTGTATTCTGTTAAGTACTTAACCATCAAATATGAGCTCCATATAAATGGCCGCCCGTCTAGGATAAATTATAAAGGATCAAATTAGTAAAACAGAAAAAACAACAGCTAATCAAAAATTGGATGTCTCGAGCTTTTTCTGAAATTAATTTCTTTCATCTGATTCTACTTCACTTGAATTAGCCGTTAGCGGCTTTAATTTGAAGTCATACAACAAATTATACCTATGTAATATAAATAGTTTGTGAATATCTGCAATATAATATAAATGAATTTATAAAAGTAATAGTTTTTTATAAGGAATATGTCCCTACAAATTTACACTTTGAGGAGCATCCTCGTGATCAGCATTAATAACAGACATATAATAAAATCAATAATTATACACCATATAGTGTATAATTACACACTAAAAGTATTATTTTTATTTTAAGTAATCACGTATAATTTAATATTATTTACACATATACTGGGAAGTTGAATATGTTATTAAAATGAAAAACATTTGTTATTGTGTTTAATAGGTACCATGCAATTTGATGTGAATTTAAAATACAGGCTGTGTGTTTATTTGGTTTTTTATTATACTCAGACTAGTTTTTTGCCGGTAATTTTTAAGATTTCGTGCCTTTTTTAAAAAAAAGGAACCCTTATAAGATCGCTTTGCTGTCCGTCCGTCTGACTTTCTGTCTGTCAAGAGCCTTTATCTCAGAAACACTTGGAGATATCTAGTTGGAATTCAAACCACATACTCAGATCTACGGTCGCTTTTATTAACTTAACTTTATATTTGTGGTTAAATCCTAAAAACATATAGCCTTGTTTGGTATTAAAGCCGCAAGTTTAAGTGATTTATCAGATGAAAGGGCTCTGGCTAAACTAAGCTTGATTTTCAGAAAAAGCTCGAGACCTCCAATTATGGTACGGATAATTCGGTGGGCGAGCCCAACCAGCGCTTGTCCTGTTTTCGTCACAACAAAAATAGGCGAAAAATAGGAACAATGATTTAGTCACTAGTCGCTATTATTAGTCCGAATAAAAGTTGATAAGCTTTTTATTTATACAGACTTTTATGCATACGTACAATAAAGAGGAGTTGTGGCCGCAATGTTCCTAGCTATGGCTATTGTGTGGTTACTGGCTACTGCGGTTACTGGGAGAATAGGAGATTTTAGGTTTTTTTTTCATTACTTTTGATTATCCTCTTCTTGAGTGAACAGTGAAGTTTAGAAAACCCAACCCCAACCCAAAGATTGACCGTATTAATAAGTTAGTTTTGTACAGACGAATAAAATAAAAAATTGATGTAACGTTATATTATGTATACAAAACTATAAGGTGATTGACATACTCTGATACTAACGCGCACATCACAAACCTGTCAACATAGAATCTTGAAATATAGCATATAGAATTTTTGTTAGAGCGTAAATGAGCTATAAAATCAATTTTGGATAATCAACCCCTAAGGGAGTGAAATGGGGTTTTTAAATGCTTAAATGAAATATCGTCGTTTATAAAGACAGAAATGTGTACACAAAATTTATAAAAAATATAGATTTTAATGAATTTTGTATATAGTCTACTTTTTAATGCTACGAGACCACACGCTAATAATGGAGTCTTACAACATTGCGGTATCAAATTTCATAGGCACTGTACAATCCTTTATAAAATAGAAAAATATTTTGGCTTTTAAAACAAATAATATAGTAATAAACATTTCAAATATCAAATCAAAAATCAAATTAGCTTCACGCTCTATCCCGCACACAGCGGTGTGGGCAGAGGGAACCTAGTATTAAGATACTCCGTTCCCCACTTTCCGCCGAATTTTGGTTAAACGCCGAACACGCAATGTTTATTGCGTGTTGAGTGGTGGAACTCAACGCCGCTCTTCGTCTGGACATCTGGGCGAAGACATGAAAAATAAATTAAAATTAAACTTATATCTCAAATATAAGTTTAAATAATATTGTATTTTTTTATTGATTTATAAAAACAATTTTTAAAGAGTAAACTGTTATACTTATACTAATATTGATATATTATTAAATTCTTTACGATATTTATTTTACCTTATACAAGTAATCAAATTAATATATAACATACAGCGTTATTCTTTAGCAAAGTATAAAAAAAACAACACCATTTGCATAAACTGTGCATCCATTACATCCCTAATCCACGCATGCGCAAACCCCTGCCATAGCATAGACAACTGATAACGTATCACATAGTTTGACGACGTCAAATTGACAAGCGAGTCAAATATCGAATTCCATGGGCAGTATAAAATATTGTAATTAAACACCGTTATGGCAGTGAAAGCGTTTTATTTGTTTCCTCTAATTGTTGACTAGTCAGCTGACACTAATCGGTCATGATTCGTAATGTGCTCCACAGTCGTCGGCCGGTCGCTCTCGCAGTCGGCTGGCTATCACCGCTCGGTCTAAAGGTTATGTTTACTGAGCCTCCCGCCGCGAATTTAAATTATGTTGGTACAAAGAATTAAGCGGTATGTATCGCTTTATCCGGTACTGGGGCTGCTAGGGTGTGCTCAAGCCCTCACAACTCTACCTAGCTGTAACTCTTCAATATATTGTTCGGGAGAGCTGCTCCATAGAGTGCAATTGGCGCGAATTTTCCCTGACTCTAAAACTTTTGTAGATTTGAAATTAAAAGGTTCCGAAAATGAAGTTTTAGCGGATTTTGCGCAACTTATGCACGATACGGATCAGAATCCTTCGCGTGAACAACTAACACTTTTTATACAAATGCATTTTTCGCAAGGTGATGAATTGGAACCGTGGAAGCCACCGGATTACAATCCAAATCCACCTATTTTACAACAAATATCTGATCCTAAGTTACGTGAATTTGCAAAAGTAATTATATCTATTTGGACTAAACTGGGACGTAAAGTGCAACATGATGTGAAGTTGCAACCTGATCGTTACAGTTTCTTGTATGTACCAAACGGGTTTATAGTACCCGGTGGCCGATTTAAAGAGCTTTATTACTGGGATTCATTTTGGATAATACAGGGTCTTTTCATTAGTAACATGGTTCAGACTGCACGGGGAATGATAGAAAATTTATTATATTTAGTTGAAAAAATCGGATATATTCCCAATGGTAGTCGGGTATATTACTTGGGTAGAAGTCAACCACCTTTATTGGCGGCAATGATGGCTAGCTATGTTACAGCTACTGGAGACTACGCGTGGCTGGAACAACATATTACAACATTAGAAAAAGAATTAAATTATTGGTTAACTACAAAAAAAGTAGTCGTTGAAATTAAAGATAATAAATATACACTTTTGAGATACTACGCAGATAGAAAAGCAATTGGGCCGCGTCCAGAGTCCTATTACGAAGATTTTACCAATGCTCGTATCTTGCCAAATGAAAACACACGTAATGATTTTTATAGCGAGATCAAAAGTGCAGCGGAGAGTGGATGGGATTTTTCCACGAGATGGTTCGAGGCAAGTGGGGAAAAGGTTGTCGGTAACCTAACGAAAATACATGCGACACAAATTATCCCTGTTGATTTAAATTCCATATTTGCCGGGGCTCTGCAATTTGCTGGTAATTTCAGAAACGCGCTGAAAGACAGACGGGGCGCTCATAAATGGTGGAGCTTAGCAAATTATTGGCGAAAAGCTATACATAATGTTATGTGGGATCCCGTGGATGGTGTCTGGTACGATTATGACTTACACGCGAAATCACATAGAAAACACTTTTATCCAAGCTGCGCGACTCCGCTATGGGCAAACGCTGTCGAAGAATACGATGCCCCAAACTATGCAGCAAAGTTAGCAAAATATCTATTATCATCTGGAGCTCTGAATTTCCCGGGTGGTATCCCAGCATCGGTCCTACATTCCGGTGAACAATGGGACTTCCCTAACGCATGGCCTCCCCTGCAAAGTATATTAATAGGTGGACTAGACAACAGTGGAAATATAGAGGCTAAACGTTTAGCGAAAGAGCAAGCCGAATTATGGATACGTTCGAATTATATAGGGTTCAGCATTTGGCAGAAAATGTTTGAAAAGTACAGCGCGGTACAGCCCGGACACCACGGTGGAGGGGGCGAGTACCAGGTGCAAGATGGCTTTGGTTGGACCAACGGCGTGGTGCTAGAATTATTATTAAAATATGGTAAAAATTTAACGTTACACGATCAAACCGTATCACCAGTGCCATCGGTCAGGGTTGTGTGAATCTTATATTTATTCTATAAAATTTTTGTTATATAATATACCTATATAATATATGTAATTATTAAGAAATTTAAATTGATTCTTCCTGTATGTTATTTAATAGCCATTACGCTGTATTATTTATATTAATATGTATATCTGCACATACGTGGTTATAAGTAATAAGATTTATAACTAAAAATATGTTTTTTTAAACTTCACGCTGTATAATCTATAAATAAATGGAAAGTAAAGAACAGTGACTTATCGATATAAAAATTGTGTGTGTGTATTAATATGTTATTTAAATTTTTGCTTTGCTCAAATATGTGTAGACAAAATATTATAATAGTTTTATTTCTATTGACGATTTCTAAATCCTTATAAATTTTACATGCAAAAATATTCAGCAGTTGAGATTATTTATTAAGCTTATAAAATTTTTAAAGTAGCGGTATTTAATCCTGCGCCTCTTGTAAACCGTCCAATAGCTCTGACCACTAAACTATACGTTCTCATCAAATCATTTACATTGAAATTCTTGTAGCGTTGTTCCAATTTATTAATATTGCTACCTATTTTTTATACATTTTCTAAATAATCGTTTCTCTTTCCTTAGTGTGGAATAGCATTTTTTTAAATAAATAATATATATTAAACATATACAACATATTACATTTTTTTTTAATTTTTAAAATAAATTACTTTTAGATAATTTTCATTTTCCTCTAATGTTGATCGTAATAAATTGCATAGTTACATAAATTATTTTGTGAAATAAGGGAAAGTAACATATATAAATAAAAATATCGATGTTAAAACAAAGCTGAAACTAAAAACCCTTTTATATTGTTAAATAATATTAAAAGCTATGTTTAATTTATTGTATATATTAAAACATTAATATATTGCAATTTTATTTATCGATAAAGAATTATGATGATGAAGAGCGTTGCAAGAATTTAGCTTCAGTTTATTTTTAGATTTTCAAGATGGTGTGCCTTAATTAGAAATATTGACTTTGTATTGATGAGTATTGCTTTTAAAGAATAAAATAAAAAAAGTTATCTATATATCTAATATTTTTTTTATTTTGAAATAATTTCCCGAAATATACGTTTCTGACGATGAAAGTTCCAATAATAATAATCCTTATGGTATAAGGTATAATTAGGCTATTCATTTTTAATACAATAAAATAATATCAAAAATAATATACACTAAAATATTTATTTTTATTAATAAATAAGTTATGTTTCAATTAGTAAAATAAATAGATCTATTTATTGTAAATAGACATTTATGATAATAAACACTTTGAGGCCAGTCGTGGTCAGGGGCGCAAAGTGTGCCTGTAAAATTGACTGGTTGTGGGTTCGATCCCCACTCGAGGAGATAAAATATTTATTTACATTTATGTTTTCATTTCTTCGCTCTGGTATCGAGATAAAGCGTAGGGTTTAGTTCTGCCATTCAACATGCAATGCCTCCAGAAGTCGGCGGAAAGTGGGGAACGGAGTATCTTAACACTAGGTTCCCTCTGTCTACCCTGCTGTGTGCGGGATACAGCGTGGAGCTGATTTTATTTTGATTATTTTTTTTAAATAAATAATAATAGACAGTGAATAATTTTATTAAATATTATTTTTCATATTATTTTATTGTGTTAAAAATGAATAGTCTAATTTTCATTTTCCTGTATAGTAGCACAAAGCACGGCGTCACGCAATGCTAAAGTGTTCTTAAATAGGGCTGATAACGGAGAGCAGTGTCCTCTTTATAAAATATATAAAACTATAAATAACTTTTTTGTTTCCTATTTATTCGTTAATATGTATATATTTCTATTTTCTTCCCTATTTCTACTAGTAATATTATCAACATTTTTTATCGATCCCTGTGCATCCCGTTTTTATAAGATAAAATTGTTAGTTTAACTTTTTACGCTATTTTTGTTTTGCTATTTTCTATGTGTTATTATATTATTAAGGCGCTTATGAGTAAATGTTATGTTATGTACGTTTATTATTGTTAATAATAATATATTATTATTTTAATTGTAAGGCATAAAGTAGATGTAAAAAAAAATTGAAAATATCTTAAAGTTAAAAAAGTTGATGTAGAGAAAAAGAAATCAACATACGAAGTACATCGACAAAATTCTATATTTTCTCAATTTTTGGAATAGTTATTTGTATTTTTGCTTTATTTTGTCATATCTTTCTTTACTTTATATGGTTCATTTGGTGGTTAGGTTCATAATGAAGATTTTTTTCTATATGTATTTTTCTGTTCGAGGAAAAATATTTAACACTTTTTTTACATACATAAAAGGTAACAGGAGTGACGCATAGCTCACCTTAATTTAAAGTCAAATAAAATAGAATTGTGTAAGACAATAAAAGTTATTTGTTTTGAGATCATTTTCCATAAAAAAAATATCAATTACTTATACTATTAAGAATATGGAAATAATACTATTTATGGCACCATTATTTAGATATATATTTTTTCTTAAATTGAGTTCAAATAAATATCTATACAGTGTTCAGAGCAGGCGGGTTGACGACGTTCTGAGCAAAAAGTTTTCACTTTATTCTCCTGTTTCTTGGATATAGTACACCTCTTGCCTGCTTTAGTAATATTGCAAGGGGCTCGCTCACATTCAAGAGTTACTTGGTTCGTATTTAGAATATTATGTATAGTGGCAGCGGCAGTTTTGAACCCAAACTACCTCAAACGACCTCATATGCGGTGTAATTTGACCAGATTTCTGTACCTGTTTATTATTCTAAATGGAACGGACTAATATCTTACCGATCACTCAATAATGATTTTTAGATAGGAAAGCTTTCTGTGCGACCTTTTAATTTATGATAGTTATAAAAGTAAAAAAAATCATCAAGCTGTCTATTAATCGAGCGTAACAATCAATATTATAAAATAATAATGAAACTCTATCCCGCACACAGCAGGTTATGAACAGAGGGAATCTAGTGCATTGTGTGTTGAGTCGCGAAACCTGCCTCGACACCAAAGCGAAGAAATGGAAATATAAATTTATATTATAAATCCTCCAGTGGGGATCGAACCCACAACCAGTCGCGTTTACAGTCACACCTTGTGCCTCTGTGCCATGACTGGCCTGAAACATTTAACTATATTAATATAATATTTTTTCCTAATATATGTAGGTATATTCGTAAATTATAATTACGGCGGAACTGAATCTTTTAAACGACATTAGTCGAGTTAGCGTTAATTAATAATCACCTACTTAAATTGATTTTCAAGCTAACGTACATTATTAATTATCGAATTAAAAATAATAATTTACATATAATGTCAATTCTTATTTAAAAATGGTCTACGTAGTAATAATTCTGTAACTATCTATGAATGTGCTTATTTACAAGAGGATACCGACTAAATATATTGATATTATTTTATTACTTCCATCAAAATTTTCTAATAAAGCATTTTTTTATTAACTTTATATTGAATAAGTTTTAATCGGTAATTGTTGTTTTTTAATAATTAAATGTTCATATAAGCATATACTATATAGGAACGGGAAGGCCAGCTGTAAAAATATCAGTCATCAATTTTAACACACCATTTTATGCAATTCTTTTTTTTAGCTTCATTAGGAAAAAGAATGGAAACCTAGTGTTTAACACACCGTTCCCATTAAAACACCTCTTTCTCCACTCTTCGCCGAATTCTGGAGGCATTGCATGTTGAGTGGCGTAACTCAACGCAAACGCCTTGTCACCAAAGTGTGGAAATGAATGTTTTAAATATTTCATAGTGGGAATCGAATTCACAACAGTCGCAAGCTTATGCTCTTGCGCCACTACGACTGACCTCAATAAATATTGTGCAATTGAAAGTGCAATATTTACTTCTATTATATATTGAGGCCAGTGATGGCGCAGTGGCACGAAGTGTGATTGTAAAACCGATTGGTTGTGGGTTCGATCCCCACTCGAGGAG
>DWAN01000697.1:0-21659 GCA_018230445.1 Heliconius hewitsoni | reverse complement strand
GAGGCAAAGCGCGGCGTTGAATTCTGCCACTCAACACGCAATGCCTCCAGAATTTGACAGAAAGTGGGAAAGTAAGCGTCTTACACTAGGTTCTCTCTGCCTACCCTGCTGTGTGCGGCATACAGCGTGAAGCTGGTTATTTCATTTCCTCGATTGGGGACCGAAACGACAACCAGTCGCGTTTACAGTCACACTTTGTGCCCCTGCGCCAGACTGGCCTTTTTTTATAACTGCAAATGATAAACTTACAACAACCGTACTCCACTATATACATATAAAATAAGGTATCCTGGTCACCCTACATATTATAGTAGTACAAAAAAATATTGGCCTCACTTTACCGAGTTTCTTCTGAGTGTGGTCGTTAGATATGTTATACTTTACCTAGAAAGCTTTACTAATATACGAACTAACTCTCACTGCAAGTGAAATAGAGTCCAGTACTTATGGCATTGGGGTTTTTAACCGATTTAAAAAGGATGTATAATGTATGTAATATAATTGGAGTTGGATAATATATTACTATAATGACCTATTTAGCTCTTTAACTACCATATACGATACGAATGTGATAAATTTTGTAAGTGTATGTATGTTTGTTCGCTATGATCGGATATAGCATTCCTCGTTGAATGGTCTACCCAATACACAAATAATTTTCCAATTCATACCAATAGTTCTGGAGATTAGCGCTTCCAACCAAACGAACTATTCAGCGTTATGATAACACAATAGATAGATTGTGTCAAAAAAAATTAAATGTTTAATCTGACTACACCATTCCTTGTGTTTGTTTGTTTTTAACAGAGGGAACCTGGGAACCTAGTATTAAAACACTCTGTTCTCATTAAGATATTTTCGTTACCCAATTTTCGGTGTATTTGGAACGCGTTGGAGTGAGTGAATGAGTGGCGAAACTCAACGGCGCGTTTTGATTTTACCAGAGCGAAGAAAATAAACATACTAAATATTTTAAATTTCCTCGAGCGGGAATCAAATGTACAACCCGTCGTTCTTACAGGCACACGCTTGTACCCCTGCACCACAACTGGCCTCTATCATAATAAGTTTAAGCTTAAGCTTTGTACTAAATTTGCATTTATTACACCAAACGAACGGTTGTGACCTAAAGAAATAACCGAAATGGTGAAATCGCGATACAATTAGCCATTACGTGAAAGGAAGGTATACGATTCTCGGGCAATTCAGTTTTTTCTCGAGATTCCACTATATTATGATTGTAATAAAATGAATACGTAGTGGCGCAGGTATAGTGATTGTAAACTTGAGGGGTGTGGATTTGATTCTCATTCAGGGGAATTTGTATTTTTATCCTGCTTATAGCAATGTAGGCATAAGGAAATCTAGCGTTAAGACATTCCGTTCCCCATTAAGACTCTTCTTTTCCTCAATTTCCGCAGAATTATTTAAGCATTATATGTTGAGTGAGGGAACTCAACGTCGTGCTTTATTATGGAGATTGAATCTACAACCATCGTGTTTTTAGTCAGATACCACAGATGCGTCATAACGGCCTCACAATTATACTATCTTTTATTATTTTAAAAGCAATAAAATTTTAATTAATTTCACTCATATAAAACTTACAAGCTCTTCCATTTTATATCAAAACATGTGAATTTATATTTAAATTGGAACGTAAGAGCTCGTACTCAAACCAATTACCTCAAATCGTTTGCAAAATTTTGACGATGTTGTCGAATATTTTCAATTAAACACCAATATATAAAAGAAAGCCCCAACCACTTTGCGCGTTACGATCGCTGTGTTTATGTAAATTAATATATAATAGGAATTACATTTAATAATATATAATTTTATATATTGGTTCACGCTGTATCCCGCACGTGGCTGAGGGGCCACTGGGAATCTGGTTAAGACACTGCCATTCCTTTCCACCGAATTGTGACGACATTGTTGAGTGGCGGAACTCAACGCCGATGTTTTTATCTGTTCCATTTCCTCGTATGGGTACCGAACCGTCAACCATCGCTTTTACAGTGGTGAGATACGAAGGTTTCAATATATTGCAATTCGAAATATATAAGTTTTCCTAGCTATATTAAATATGTACTCCCAGAAGGGAGCCTATACTGTACTCATTTGCCATATCCCAAAAACTACTGAACCGATTTTGAAAAAACTTAGACTACTCCTTAAATTTAAATTAAAAAGATAATATAGATAAGACTTTTAGTTTCAGAGAAATATTTTATTTTAAGACAAAGCAATAACTTGGATTTCGCTGTCAAAGAAGAATGTATTGTTATGTTATTAGCATTAGGTTTCACACTGTATCCTGCATATAGCAAGATAGGCAAACTAGTCAAGACACTCTGTTCTTTCTTCGATATCGATACTCATGTAGGAAAATAAGTCACAATTCACTTTTTCGACAGTTTCTCATAATATCAATTTTCTCTAATAAATCAACCGTCAGTATTACTAGTATATAGTAAATTAGGCAATTAATTCTAACAACTAATTTTGCTTGATATAAATTGTAATTATCTAAAGCTTAATCCGATAGTTTAATTAATACAGGAAACATTAGGTTCCTTCTGCCTACCCTACTGTGTGTGGGATGCAGCGTAAAGCTGATTGTTTTTTATATGGTATTACCCAACACGCCAAAACTAAGTCGAGAATAAAAGTATAATGGAAGAAAATTACTTTTTTAATATTGTCATTACTCGTCTTCAGAAAATCAGGCCGTCACGGTGCAGAGGAATGTGTGTGACTGTGCGGTTGTGGGGTTGTTGCTCACTCGGGGGAACGAAATATTTAATATTTTCATTTTGTCGCTCTGATGACGAGGCGAAGAGCGGCGTTTAGTTCCGCCATTCAACACTCAGTGAACGGAGTGTCTTGTCATTAGAGCCCGTTTTGATATACCGCGCTCAACTCTAAGATTAATCTTGAGATTAATCTTCATAACTTGTATATCTACAAATGAAAACGGCCCCCCAAGATCGATCTCACACTTAACAGCGATCTATAAATACGGGCCTAGGTGTCGTGTGGGAATCGAACTCAGAACCAGCCGCACTGGTCTCAAAACAACAATTTCAATAATCAGAATATAATATAAAACGTAAATCAGGGTTATTCTCTAGCGCACAAAATATACTCTATTGAATATACTATTTGTTGAACACATTTTGGCAACAAGCCCATCTCTTAATTCCGTAGAACAACCCAACTGACAGCACCACATGTACAAGGTCTGAAGAGATTAGATACGACGCCTTTTGTTTTCTATACTAAAATTGTTTTCTAGTAATATTATAATATAGGAACGTCGTTGGCGCAGGGGCACAAGCATGCGACTGTAAACGTGTCTGGCTATAGGTTCGGTTCCCAGTCGAAAAAAAACTTTATTTCCTACTTTTGGCGACGAAACAGGGCGCGGCGTTGCATCTCGTGGCTCAACACGCAATACCTTCCGTGGAAAGAGTTTCATGAAAAGTGGAAAACCTTGTGTCTTAGGTTACCAGGTTCTCTCCAGGTTCCCTTACTAGACCGGAAAAATGAAAATAATTCAATATTCATTCCCCTGAGTGGGACTCGAACCTACAACCATTTCCAGTCAGACTTAAATAATAATTAGATAATTAATTTCCGTGTATTATTCCATTTACCTTATAATTCCCGTTGCTAGTCACGCTAGGCGGCGCGTACCCCCGTCCGCCGTACCCTGGGGTACTGCTGCCGTGATACAGGGTGTTGTTGTTCGCGTCCCGCGTCGTCGCCGCCGTGTACGTGGATTTGCAGTTTTGAGACATGATGTACTGGAATAGATAGAAAAAACTTTGAATTAATTTCACAATTAAATATATTTAAGGTCATAGAGGCACAGCGGCATGGCGTTTTACCTAAGCGACAGTTGTGGATTCAATTTTCACTAAGGAAGTTGAAAGGATTGATTGATGAATTATTTTCGCACGGCGTTGAGTTTCGCCATTCAACACGAACGTCATATAAACAAGACGGTGCGTGAGTAACAGAGTGTCTTATCACTCGTTTACTTTTGCGTATCTTTATAAATGGGGGATATAGCGCGAAGTTACATAAATTTTAAATTGATAAAATGTAAAACAGTATAACTAAGCGCGGCGCTGAGTCTCGCCACCGAACACGCAATTACTTGTTCATGTTGGGGAACAGAATTGTCATAATGGGAACGTGCGATGGGAGTGTATTAAGGTTCCCAGCCCTCTTCCTTCTATGTGCGGTGGTGTGAAGTTAAACAAAAAGGATATTCCAACATCAAAACATAAATTTACTCAGCAACGTAAACTTTATATGACAAACTATAGCAATTTGCGATTCGATGTTCTCTGCCGGGCCGACTCGGACTGCGCCGCTCTAGATATTCAACACGGAGGTGTCATTAAAAGATGCCTTTTAATTAAAGATTTTTAACGTTGTAAAATGCCGTATTTTTTTTACAAAAAACAAAAAGAATCATATGGTCGTACTTGTTCTATGGAAGTTACATATATATATTTTGTATAGAGTTAACTCAATAAAGTGGTGTGGGATGTTGTTTATTACGCGATGGTTGTAGGTTCAATTTCTATATAAAGAAATGATTTATATTTGTAAATTAGAAAGGCAAAAAAAAAGCACACTAGATTTTGTCTTCCCATTCTATGATATACTGAAAATGTTAATGGTGAATAACATATACTATTTTGTCGATCAACATTTCATTTTTTTTATAGGTTCAGGAGTGGAGTTGACAGGAGAATCAGGGATACTAATAGTACTTCCGTGCCCCACATTCCGCTGAATTCTAGAGACATTGTGTGTCGAGTGGCGGAATTTAACGCTAAGCTTTGCCTCGTTATCGCAGCGAGAAAAAGAAAATATTTAATATTTCATTTATTGGAATCGAGTGGCAATCGAGCCCCCACTGATTGCCCCTATTTTTTTATTATCGATTATTATTAATTTGATAACCAAAATTAACTCCCTCATTAAAACCATATAACTCCAGCAAGCCTTAAAACGCAAGTGAATTTCGGTCGCCAGTATAAAATATTTTGTGTAATAAGAGTAACTCAATATTGTCCAAGTAAATAGCCACTGAACCGTTTCGCGTGAAACTTTATAATTTCATCTCGAACGGAGATTGGGTTCCCAAAAGTAAAAAATGTCTGTATACGTACGTACGTATTTCATTCAAAGCTAGCCTACCTATACTCTGTCTTCTTCTGAGCTCGAGCTTTTTCCAAGATATATTACATGTCTTTTTATAGTTTCCCGCATAGCTTTTGATTTGGAATCTAGTGTTATAACAGTTTTGAGATATTTGCTTGTTGGGTAGAACTCAATACCGCGTTTTGTCATGTTACCAGAGAGGAAAAATGAAAATATTAAAATGATTATAAATTAATTCCTCCGAGTGAGAATCGAACCCACAAGCGTCACACGTACAGTCAGACGCTGTGCCGCGATATTCCATACAGTACAAACTTGACCCTTATTTGACTTTCTTAGGAGTAAATTGTTACAAAATTCCTTACGCTCCACAAATATATATACGATTGATGGATCATCAGTAAACAGACTACTAGCGGGAAAGTCTCACAAACGTCAATCAACATTTTATTTTTTTCTTATCTTCACGCCGTATCCCGCAAATAATCGAGAAGGCAGAGTGAATCTAATATTAAGACACTTAGTTCCCCTACACACAATTTTATAGACATTGCGAGATGAGTAGCGAATCTCAACTCCTGTTAAAATGAAACTAATTAATTGAAAATGAATGAATGTTTATCCTGTTACCATAGCAAGTAAAAACCAAAGTAATTCACTTAAAAGTGAGAATCGAACTCGCAACCGTTGCGTTTTCAACCCGACTCTGTACTTTTAAACCACGACGGTATTAATAATAATAATAAAAAAACACTACAATTTCGCCTCTCTGAATTATTATTGCGAGCAATTAAAAGTACTGGTACCACCAAAACTGTTACAGTTTCGGGCTGGGAACAAGTTACTGTTACATTAACAGTAATACGAGATCACTTAACCGTGCGGTCTAAGTCATAAGATACTATGGGTTTTTTAAGAAAAATGTATATTATTAAGTATAGTGTTCGACGGTAAACACGACAGGTTGTGGGTTCGATTTCCTTTCGAGGCAATGAAATCCTAATGTCCTATTAATATTATAAGTGTAAAAGTTTGTGAGTTAAAATAGGCTACAGCATAACAAAGAGTTTAAGTGGGCAAAGCTACGCTTGTATCGCTAGTATTTAATATTTTTATTGGCCTGCTTTGGTAACTAGGCGACCTGCGGCGTTGAGCTCCGCCACTTAATATGCAATTCCTCCAGAATTCGGCGGAGAGTGGGAAACGGAAATATATTAACGGGCATAGAGTCGAAACATAAAAAAAAATTATATAAGAATGCTATGGAGTGCCATTTTAACCAGTTTCTTCTTGTATGATTTCTGCACAGTGTTTAACTGAAAACCTGATAATTGTTGGATCGATTCCCATTCGAGGGAATAAACTATTTCCATTTCCTCACTCCGGTAATAAAAGAAACGAACAAAAACCGCGGCGTTGAATTTCGCATACGCTACGTCCCAAAAATTTTACCTCCACGAAAAACGGATCCCTCTGCCTACGCTACTATATGCGGGATAGAGCGTGAAGCTGTAAAAAAAATTAACGTATTGCTCAACTTCTATAGTGAATGGTTCCAATTTCACGAGTCTACTATTTCAAACTATCCTTACTCAATATTTGATAGCGGTATCGGGTTTCGTACAACATTTACATAGCAAATTATAAGTTGTGAACTACTTGACGTTAGTGAGCTTTATGATAATAAAGTTTCTGGCACCAGTGGTGTACTGGTTTTAACGCGACGGTTGCAGGTTCGATTTTCAATAAATTTTCTTAAATTACTTAAATAGTTATTTACATTGTTATGGTTGAACAATGCACAGCGTTGAGTTCCGTCACGTAACATTTAATATTCATTCCACTTTCCGCCTAATTTGCGTGTTTAGCGCTCGAATCTTACCGGCGCGAGAAAATGATAATAGTAATAAACGAGGAATCGTTTCATTTTGTCTCGTTCTAAGAGCAAAAATGGAAATATTTAATATTTCAGTCCCCCTAGTGGGATCGAACCCACTACCGTCGATTTTACAGTCTTTGCGCCATCGGGCCACAACGGCCTCTTATCGATTAATTTATTCCATAACAATAAAATGTAAACATTATTTAAATATCGGCACTTATATACGTTATAAGTAACTAAGCTTCCTAGATGCTACTATTAACTATAATCTTACATAATTTACGCACTTTATTTATTATACTTAATTAATGATATATGTATGTATGTATGTATGATACATACATTAATAGCAAATGTTTTTTTAACCGACTTCCGTAAAAGGAGGAGGTTGTCTGTTTCATAATATGTTTGTTAACCCAGAAGCTGTGTGACTGGGTGAATTTGATGGTTTTTTTTATTTTTTATTTTTAATTGTCCGATTTTGATGGTTTTTTTAATTTAAATGATAGTGTTTCCCGTATGGTCACATTTTATTTTGGTCCATTTCTGTCAATGGTATTTACGAGAAAATAATATAAATCTTAGTTTTGCATTAAGCAGACGAATAACTCAATATTAATCAACGGCAACCGATTTCGACGGTTCTGTTCTTATTCGAAAGGGTACACAAATAGTAGTTTGATGGCAGTTTGGTTAAGTTCTGATTATGGGGTCCCGTGGAAGTGAAGAAGTTGGTATTATTTTTGTTAAAGTTATAATTGTCTCTACATACGTAATACATACCCTATATATTACGTATATATGAGGCCCGTTCTTTCCGATTTCTTGGGGAATTTCGAAAAATCCTACTCTTAGGGTTCCTCTACACTCCCTAACCTAATAACATGCCAAGTTTAAGGTTTCTATATCCTATAGTTTCGTCTGTCCGTTGTATGTCAATCATTCAGTAAGGGAAGAGTTGTATAGCTTCACGCTGTATCCAGCACAAAGCAAGGTAGCCTAGTGAACAAGATGGAACCTGTTCAGCTCGCTCCCATTGAGACACTTCCATATCCCACTTTCCGCCGAATTTTTGCCAGCTTTTTTCACCAGAGAATTTTATTTTCGAAGAAATACAATTAATATTTCTTTCCCCCAAATAGGAATTGAATCCACAACCATCACGCTTACAGTCGCCCCTTTGTTCACCACAGTAGTCTCTTTTACATTATAAATTATTAATTTTACAGACTAGTATCATATATTAGCTACCATTTCTTTGGCTTCCGCGTAACACCCATTTATTTCAATCTATATGAGAACGATAACCACTTATTATACTGTCGATAATTATATACTTGAATAATCATTTTATAATATTAAAGTCATTTATTTAATACGCGTTAAATGTATTAATTAATTTTTTGTTTCACCTTTTTTGTATGAATTTATGTTGTTTTGAGATTGATAAAAACATTCGGTTTGAGAACGACATATATATTTTTCGGTTTTACGATGTAGCCCGCCTTGCAAGGACATTGCTTTGTGTTGAGACACTCCTCACCTCCTCACGTTTATTCAATATTTTCCACCTAATTCGATTCGAGACATTGCGTATTGACAGGCTCAACGCCGCGCTTTGTCTATCAGAGCAGAAAGAAGATGAAAATAATTTGTTGTCCGAAGTGATGATCGTCATGGCGCAGGAAAACATTCGTGTGACTTTAAACACGACGGTTATAGGTTCTTTATTAACACTCGTGGAAATTATATATTTAATATTTTCATTTCCTCGTTCTGGTAACGGTGCGAAACACGGCGTTGAGCGTCGCCACTCAATACACAATGCTCCCAGAATTCAGTGGTAAACGGAGAACGGAGGCAAGTATTCTCGCCTGCTCTGCTATGTACGGGATACAGCGTGAAGCTAAAAAATAATAAAAAAATATATTTATATTTAACTTTAATCTAGTTTTATTTAAGACAAAGCACATTAAAAAGCAGACCATAATTTTTAACTCGTTTCAATAATCGCTTAGTAACAGTATATTACCTTGAGCACTAACTGGTCTGAGATTTTTAATATTGTAGGTATATGTAGGTATAGTAATTATAAATGTACTAAAATTTTTTTTGGGTTACACGCCAAAATGATCTTTACAATGTATGACAGAAATTTCAGTTCACATCCAATTAGAGTGTAGTAAATTTATATATACATATTTTTATACATTTATATACATACATTATGTCTTTTGTCCGTCTGTATGGGAAATCGGGTTTGATATCTACTCGAAGGGAATGATTTTTATTAAACGTGTTTGTAAAGTAATAGAGAGCGGTGTTAAGTTCAGCTACTTAACACGCAATGTTTTGAAAATTGGTGAACGTGGTGCGCAGGGAACGGAGGGTTTTAACATTAGATCTCTCTACTTACCTTCCTGTGTGTGTATGTGAGATGCAATGTGAAGCTAAGAGGGATTTCTCTAGATTTAACATTACTTTTCTCTCTTTATTTTACACACATCAGAGTAGGTAGAGGGAAACTGGGAACCTAGTGTTAAGACAACCCCTTCCATTTGCGTTACCCAATTTCCGCTCAACTCCGGAGACGAAATAAAAATATTATATATATCAGTCCCGCGTTTGGAAATCGAACCCATAAACCGTCGCGCTCACAGTGCCCTTGCACCACGACAGGCCTCACATATCCAGAGTAAAGATAAAAAAAAACAAAAAGAAAGACAAGCAAAACCACGCTCCAAACATAGTAAAAACACAAAAAACGCGCTCTCTTTTCATTAAACTTTAAATTTTTCACCAATTCAACTGATTACAATTTTACCTTATACGACGTATCGTAATATCGAGGTTGCGTTTCGGCGATATCCAATAATTATTGCTCACTTTAAATTGGTGCATATTTACTCGTGTTATGCACTTGCCAAGTGGCACGTAAACAAGTCATTATGGTCGATATATTTTTAGTTAAATTAGTCCTTTTTATATATATATTATATTATATGCTGGTATACTAGCGACCCGCTTGCGACTTCGCCCGCTTGATAGTGCTTGAAGTGATATAACTTTTTTTTTTCCGAACATATTGTTATAAAACAAACACTAAATTTTAAGGGAGGTTGGAGGAAGATAGGTAGCGACAAAATACAAAAGTGGAAATTTCATTTAAATCAGTTAAATTGTTTCTGAGATTAGTATACATTAAGGTAAAGATAAATACAAAAACAGACAAACACAGAAAAAAAAAATCTTCGTGTTCTGTAACTTTGATATATGCCTAAATTTTCTTATACATCTTCCCTGTAAAGACAGTGATCAGTTACATTTTTATAAATCAAATTTGAAAGCTTCACGCTGCACCCCGTATATAGTAGGATAGGTAAAAAAAAATCATAGCTTCATAGTTGAATCGAAAAGAGTGATGGCATTTAACGCCGCACCTTGTTCTGATTAATGAATTTCGTTCGTTTCCTCTATATAACAGGATGTACAAATAGACATTCTGTTTTATTTTCTAGTGAAAATTAAAATAAAGAAAAAAAATCCTAAAAGTCTAATAAAATCTGGTACTCAACCTAAACCTAAGTATTCATTTGTGACCTAATAATTTAATTATTAACTAAACTAGCTATCCAAGATACAAGAAATTTTAAATTGGCCTTCGTAGGACATTTTATATTACAAATTCATATCATGTAAAAGAAAGAAAAAATATTAAAAATCCTGCAAAATCCTTTTTGCCTCGGAGTGTCATAAACAGTCTGGAAAATTATTTGGAGCGTTGAATCAAATCGTGATAAGAATTGAGAAACAAAAGGATATGATAAGAGCTGTACAGCTTCACGCTGTTTTCCGCACACCGTAGAGTTTCATATTTCGTTCCCTATAATACATAAGCGACTACATTATATTATGTAATATGTATGTATAGCAGAAATCTAAGTTGTTACTATTTTTGTATGCTGTAGCTTAAGTATGCTGTATTCGGGTCATATAGCCAGAGGGAACTCGGGAACCTAGCGTCAAGACACTTCGTTCCCATTAAGATACTTCCATTCCTCACTTTACTCCGAGATCTGGAGACATTGTGTATTGATTTGTTGAACTCAATGCCGTTTTTTACCTAGTTACCAGAACGAAGAAAAGAAAATTTTAAATATCATTCCCCCGAGTGGGAATCGAATCTACAACTGCCGCGTTTACAGCCGCACGCCTCTGCCCCTGCGCCACTAGTGACCTCTTGCATCTGGTTACTATTTTGGTTCAAATAAATCTATAATTAATTCTATAGATCTGAAGAGTTTGTTTGGTTGAACTGGCTAATCTTAGGAACTACGGGCTTAAATTGAAGAAAATATTCAGAATTGGATAGCCTAATTGTAACCCACTGTATCTGCAATAAAAGTTACACGGGCCCTTATAAGGTATCACGTATCAAAAACAATATTTTATTATATTCAATTTACCACGCGGGCGAAGCCGCCAATAGCTAGTTAACTAGGAAACATTTTTTGCTACTTGTTTAATTGCCTACGCCTAGTCGCGTAATTCAACGCCGTATTTTGTCTACCAGGGCGAGTAATTTAAATATAATCAAACCCCCCCGATGTGGTTATTGAATCCACAACAGGCATTACTCTCACTGCACTCTGCACTAAAGTTATATATTTATATAGTTTGAATAAACAAAACGAATGCGGTTTAAACACAATTTATTGGTTTTTGGAAATGCTAATATGTATTTAATAAGTGACCTAATTTTATGTTTACAGTAGGATTTATATATATATAATTAAAATTCAAATCTTTCTATGTTAATTTATCTTATCTATATACATCTTTGTTCGTCGTTGCTCAGCGGCACAGATTATAACCGCAATCACGACTCTCGTGGGCTTGATTCTCCTCGATGGAACGAATTATTCGTCCCTCTAGTAATAAGATAAAGCGCAGTGTTGACTCTTGTTTACAATACGCATTGTCTCGAAAATTGAGCGGAAAGTATGAAAGGGAATATCTTAGCATTAAATTTCTTCTGTTACCTGCGAAATTATGTCCCACTATTATAAAATAGGTAGAACGTGGAGAACGGAGTGTCTCAACACTATGTCTCGTCAAGGTACAAAAAACGAAATAATTATTATAAGAAGAAAGTGAACATAACATATGCCTGAATCGACTCTGGAAGCACAAATAAGTTACTTATAAACTGATTTAATTATAACTTTTTATTATATTTATTATATTTAGTTATTCTATAATGAAATTTTCGTACTATAATACATATAATAGCATATTAAACAAAGAGTTGGCTAGTAGATACGACGATATCTACTTACTTAATAATCCCACAAATAATGAGGGAACCTAATGTTAAGACACTCCTCACTTACGGCTTAATTTTCAAGACATAATGTGTTGATTCGTCGGAACTTTACGCCGCACTATACCTTCTTGATAGAGCGTCGAAATTTAAATCATTTAGTCATTTGAATAAAAATCAAACCCACAACCGTCTCGTATCGCTTACTGACAACCTCACTACTATTATTACCACAAACAAAAATATAGGTACCTGCTTTAAATATCATTATTCTCGTAAAAATATTATAAAACTGGTAAAAAAGAGAGAGAGAAAATTAAAGTTATTTTGTTGTTTACTAAGAAATTTATAAAAAAAATACAAAAAATACACGCTGCCGATTACTAAAAATCCCTAAAGCATATTGGAAACACTAATCTCATCGAATCTGTACCGGATCTATAGAGGATGTCCGGGTTGAGGTGACAGATCATAATATCTTGGGTTTTTACGAACGTTAATGCATCGATAATTTTATAAATTGTTGTAAAAAGAAAACTTAAACTATGCTTTGCCATAAGAGGATATGAAAATAATTTAAAAAAAAGCAACCCTCCAAGTGGGAATTGAACCTGCGAAAATAACATTTACAATAATTCATTACCATGAAGTAAAAAAAATTTTAAAAGCAATTTTATTTTTTATTTTTCTTACTTCTCTCTAATATAATATAGTTCCGCTCGCGGTTTTACTTGCGTGGACTGAACGGTTATGGCGTTATGACTATCGGAATTTAACGCCGTAAAACATCCGAACAGAATAATAAAAATATATAACAAAAACTCACAATTCCAATTACACAAACAGTTCGGAATAACCAAAACAAAACTACTAATAATACACAAAAAAAAACACAAATAATCACTAAATTTATAAGCACTGTTATATTAGACAAACTAATAATCACTAAATTTATTAACTATTATATTAGAAAAACACTACAATTTCAAATATAAGAAGAACAGAAACAGAATTACGTCCGGTTGCCTATAATGTGTGATTTTTTATATAGAATTATTCACTATTAAATACTCTAGTGTAACGGTAGACCACATCCGGGTTCGTGAAATACAACCGGGACAAGAGTGGTTCAAAATAAAGTGTATGTACAAACAAACACATGTTATTATGGCCTAGTTTAGATGAAAATTAATATTTTTTTTTTAATTTCACGCTCGCATTCCACATCGCGGTAGAGGAAACGTGGTGTTTGGACACTATGTCATTTTTAGATGCGGCGTGTATTGAGAACTGGAAAGGAGAAATGAAAATATTAATCGATCGGACTAACAACCGTCGAGTTCATAGTCAATAGTATTTTTATTGTAAAATAATACTTTTTACTAGTATATCTAGAAACACTAATTAGGTGCCAAGGTTCCCTAACTATATGATAAATGTCCTAACGCTAGGTCCCCAAGTTCTCTCTTTCTACCCTGCTATGTGCATTATACAGCGTTAAGCTAAAAAATGCGAAGAAAGGAGAATTGAGTGTTATGTATTTTTTTTTACTTCGGACTTCTCGAAAAGAACCCGTAAGTATACCCGCCATTGTCTATTCAATGTCAGCTTATGGGATTTAGTTTTAAGAGCTAGTGCTGCTTTCATAGCTTATAATAATAAGGAATGGAATACAAAGGATTCTCTTGCTGAGTTTTGTTTTGTTTTTTTTTATCTTCTCGCTGTATCCTTCCGAACATATCCGAACATTTCCGAACATATTGTTATAAAACAAACACTAAATTTTAAGGCAGGTTGGAGGAAGATAGGTAGCGACAAAATACAAAAGTGGAAATTTCATTTAAATCAGTTAAATTGTTTCTGAGATTAGTATACATTAAGGTAAAGATAAATACAAAAACAGACAAACACAGAAAAAAAAAATCTTCGTGTTCTGTAACTTTGATATATGCCTAAATTTTCTTATACATCTTCCCTGTAAAGACAGTGATCAGTTACATTTTTATAAATCAAATTTGAAAGCTTCACGCTGCACCCCGTATATAGTAGGATAGGTAAAAAAAAATCATAGCTTCATAGTTGAATCGAAAAGAGTGATGGCATTTAACGCCGCACCTTGTTCTGATTAATGAATTTCGTTCGTTTCCTCTATATAACAGGATGTACAAATAGACATTCTGTTTTATTTTCTAGTGAAAATTAAAATAAAGAAAAAAAATCCTAAAAGTCTAATAAAATCTGGTACTCAACCTAAACCTAAGTATTCATTTGTGACCTAATAATTTAATTATTAACTAAACTAGCTATCCAAGATACAAGAAATTTTAAATTGGCCTTCGTAGGACATTTTATATTACAAATTCATATCATGTAAAAGAAAGAAAAAATATTAAAAATCCTGCAAAATCCTTTTTGCCTCGGAGTGTCATAAACAGTCTGGAAAATTATTTGGAGCGTTGAATCAAATCGTGATAAGAATTGAGAAACAAAAGGATATGATAAGAGCTGTACAGCTTCACGCTGTTTTCCGCACACCGTAGAGTTTCATATTTCGTTCCCTATAATACATAAGCGACTACATTATATTATGTAATATGTATGTATAGCAGAAATCTAAGTTGTTACTATTTTTGTATGCTGTAGCTTAAGTATGCTGTATTCGGGTCATATAGCCAGAGGGAACTCGGGAACCTAGCGTCAAGACACTTCGTTCCCATTAAGATACTTCCATTCCTCACTTTACTCCGAGATCTGGAGACATTGTGTATTGATTTGTTGAACTCAATGCCGTTTTTTACCTAGTTACCAGAACGAAGAAAAGAAAATTTTAAATATCATTCCCCCGAGTGGGAATCGAATCTACAACTGCCGCGTTTACAGCCGCACGCCTCTGCCCCTGCGCCACTAGTGACCTCTTGCATCTGGTTACTATTTTGGTTCAAATAAATCTATAATTAATTCTATAGATCTGAAGAGTTTGTTTGGTTGAACTGGCTAATCTTAGGAACTACGGGCTTAAATTGAAGAAAATATTCAGAATTGGATAGCCTAATTGTAACCCACTGTATCTGCAATAAAAGTTACACGGGCCCTTATAAGGTATCACGTATCAAAAACAATATTTTATTATATTCAATTTACCACGCGGGCGAAGCCGCCAATAGCTAGTTAACTAGGAAACATTTTTTGCTACTTGTTTAATTGCCTACGCCTAGTCGCGTAATTCAACGCCGTATTTTGTCTACCAGGGCGAGTAATTTAAATATAATCAAACCCCCCCGATGTGGTTATTGAATCCACAACAGGCATTACTCTCACTGCACTCTGCACTAAAGTTATATATTTATATAGTTTGAATAAACAAAACGAATGCGGTTTAAACACAATTTATTGGTTTTTGGAAATGCTAATATGTATTTAATAAGTGACCTAATTTTATGTTTACAGTAGGATTTATATATATATAATTAAAATTCAAATCTTTCTATGTTAATTTATCTTATCTATATACATCTTTGTTCGTCGTTGCTCAGCGGCACAGATTATAACCGCAATCACGACTCTCGTGGGCTTGATTCTCCTCGATGGAACGAATTATTCGTCCCTCTAGTAATAAGATAAAGCGCAGTGTTGACTCTTGTTTACAATACGCATTGTCTCGAAAATTGAGCGGAAAGTATGAAAGGGAATATCTTAGCATTAAATTTCTTCTGTTACCTGCGAAATTATGTCCCACTATTATAAAATAGGTAGAACGTGGAGAACGGAGTGTCTCAACACTATGTCTCGTCAAGGTACAAAAAACGAAATAATTATTATAAGAAGAAAGTGAACATAACATATGCCTGAATCGACTCTGGAAGCACAAATAAGTTACTTATAAACTGATTTAATTATAACTTTTTATTATATTTATTATATTTAGTTATTCTATAATGAAATTTTCGTACTATAATACATATAATAGCATATTAAACAAAGAGTTGGCTAGTAGATACGACGATATCTACTTACTTAATAATCCCACAAATAATGAGGGAACCTAATGTTAAGACACTCCTCACTTACGGCTTAATTTTCAAGACATAATGTGTTGATTCGTCGGAACTTTACGCCGCACTATACCTTCTTGATAGAGCGTCGAAATTTAAATCATTTAGTCATTTGAATAAAAATCAAACCCACAACCGTCTCGTATCGCTTACTGACAACCTCACTACTATTATTACCACAAACAAAAATATAGGTACCTGCTTTAAATATCATTATTCTCGTAAAAATATTATAAAACTGGTAAAAAAGAGAGAGAGAAAATTAAAGTTATTTTGTTGTTTACTAAGAAATTTATAAAAAAAATACAAAAAATACACGCTGCCGATTACTAAAAATCCCTAAAGCATATTGGAAACACTAATCTCATCGAATCTGTACCGGATCTATAGAGGATGTCCGGGTTGAGGTGACAGATCATAATATCTTGGGTTTTTACGAACGTTAATGCATCGATAATTTTATAAATTGTTGTAAAAAGAAAACTTAAACTATGCTTTGCCATAAGAGGATATGAAAATAATTTAAAAAAAAGCAACCCTCCAAGTGGGAATTGAACCTGCGAAAATAACATTTACAATAATTCATTACCATGAAGTAAAAAAAATTTTAAAAGCAATTTTATTTTTTATTTTTCTTACTTCTCTCTAATATAATATAGTTCCGCTCGCGGTTTTACTTGCGTGGACTGAACGGTTATGGCGTTATGACTATCGGAATTTAACGCCGTAAAACATCCGAACAGAATAATAAAAATATATAACAAAAACTCACAATTCCAATTACACAAACAGTTCGGAATAACCAAAACAAAACTACTAATAATACACAAAAAAAAACACAAATAATCACTAAATTTATAAGCACTGTTATATTAGACAAACTAATAATCACTAAATTTATTAACTATTATATTAGAAAAACACTACAATTTCAAATATAAGAAGAACAGAAACAGAATTACGTCCGGTTGCCTATAATGTGTGATTTTTTATATAGAATTATTCACTATTAAATACTCTAGTGTAACGGTAGACCACATCCGGGTTCGTGAAATACAACCGGGACAAGAGTGGTTCAAAATAAAGTGTATGTACAAACAAACACATGTTATTATGGCCTAGTTTAGATGAAAATTAATATTTTTTTTTTAATTTCACGCTCGCATTCCACATCGCGGTAGAGGAAACGTGGTGTTTGGACACTATGTCATTTTTAGATGCGGCGTGTATTGAGAACTGGAAAGGAGAAATGAAAATATTAATCGATCGGACTAACAACCGTCGAGTTCATAGTCAATAGTATTTTTATTGTAAAATAATACTTTTTACTAGTATATCTAGAAACACTAATTAGGTGCCAAGGTTCCCTAACTATATGATAAATGTCCTAACGCTAGGTCCCCAAGTTCTCTCTTTCTACCCTGCTATGTGCATTATACAGCGTTAAGCTAAAAAATGCGAAGAAAGGAGAATTGAGTGTTATGTATTTTTTTTTACTTCGGACTTCTCGAAAAGAACCCGTAAGTATACCCGCCATTGTCTATTCAATGTCAGCTTATGGGATTTAGTTTTAAGAGCTAGTGCTGCTTTCATAGCTTATAATAATAAGGAATGGAATACAAAGGATTCTCTTGCTGAGTTTTGTTTTGTTTTTTTTTATCTTCTCGCTGTATCCTTCAAGTAGAGTAGGCAGAGTTAACCTAGGAATCTACAGTCAAGACACTCTGTTCCCATCAAGACACTTTAATTCCCCACTTTACGCCCAAGTCTCAAGGCATTGTATTGAATTGCGGAACTCAACCAGAGTGAGGAAATAATTTTTATTTAATAAAATAATTCATTTCCTTGAGTGGTAATCGAATTCACAGTCGGTGCATTTACAAACTTAAGCTCGTCTCCCTGCGCTCAGACGGTCTCTGCATACCTTTTTCTCTGTTATAGTAATATTTGTAATGTAAAAGTAATTTAGTAGCAGTCGGATCGATAAATTGCGGATCGATAAAACGATTTTGTTATATAAGATATTGTTAAAAAAGTTACTTCATGCTGTGTTTACATGTAGGGTACTCAGAGGGAACCTAGTTTTAGTTACTCTGATCCGTAAAATTTTAAGAAACACTTTGTTGAGTAGCTGAACTGAACACCACTTCGCATTTTAGGGAAATGAAGATAAATTAAATATCATCGTTCCGTTCCGTTCCGTTCCGGGAACCGAACCCACAACCATCGCTTACAGTCAGATACTGTAAGAGACCACGAAGGCCTTATATAATATAATAAGTAAATATATATAAGTATACAAATATCCAAATGATGTTTCCGTCTGTCGTAACTCTGTTTACTTTTGCAAGTGCACTAGACGGTCCACTACACTTGTGTGCCAATTCTTGGTGATATGTGTGGCTATGAAAACAGCGATGTCATAAAGTTTTTTTTTTTTTGCTATTTCTTTATTTACGGGGTTTAGCGGAGTAGTCAGAGAGAACGGAGAACCAAACGTGACGGTCTGGGCACACCTCTTTCGCCTCGTCCACTTATATCAACCTCTCCATACATGACCGGCGCCAGGGAGTCCTTATGCTTTTTACGTGACGTGTCTCTTATATCAATAATACTGTGTTCTCGAACGTCAACCATGCCATCTTACCCTTCACTCTTGTTTTATAGACTTTTTCTTTTTTTAAGAGTACCGTATCTCAAAAGAAAAAGAAACAGAAACCTCATAGGATCACTTTGTTTTCTATCTTTCCGTTTGTTAAGATCATTTATATCGAGATCGCGTGGATGTGTCGCTCTGAAATTAATATCAAATATTTGATATTAAGGCCTGAGCCTACGGTCAATTAAACTTCTAAGTGTAATCAAAAGTTACGAGCATCTATATATCGCTTTTGCGCATTTTGCGTCCGCGTAATATAAAATAGCATAGTAAAATCTATAGATTGGTTCCCGTGGAACTACAGTTACGAAATTTAACATGAAATGAGAATTTACAATAAATATATATTAAAAAAAACGGAAAGTGAAAATCTATACATTTTCACTTTTGTATTTTGTATTTCACAGAATAATGAAAACAGTAGAGATGTATATTTGTAGTTCATTTATTCATTCACAAATTCAATCCTGAAATTAAAACAGAACCCGTGGTATGAGATTCCGACTCGCAATCGAACAGTTTTTGTTATATCGATTAAAATGTATATTATTATGTAAAGAAACGCAGGTATTAGAAGCTAACACAAAGCGTGTTTAATGATAGAATCGAAGCCACCGAACCTACAATTATCATTTACAGTCGTAAGCTGCACCACTGCGCCACGACGGCAATGATAATTGTTTACAATATATTTTCGCTGTACTATTGGCCTACTACCGAGGTGAGTTCATTGTTCCGCATATCTCGAGCATCCGGAGAAGCATAGAAAAACTTACGTATAAGTTTTTCTATAGTCTACCATCCGGTTCGGCAATAGTGTGATGATTTCACGATTTGGTTTATTGTTTTTTTACGCTTCACGCTGTATCCCTCATGTAGCGGGATAGACAGAAGGAAGCTAGTGTTAAGACACTCCTTGCCCTACTTTTTGAGGCATTGTGGTTAGATTGACGGAGCTCAACGCCGTTTTTTATAAAAAATATTGTAAAATACGTTTTAGAATTACCAATTTGTCAATTTTTTTAATTATATCATCCATCATCGTGACGCTTGATACTAAGTTAAGAGAGAATATTTATTTTTACACTATTGTGCGACGTCACACATAGAGTTTATAAAACTGAAATTCATCTTTAATGTATGTATCGATTGTTAGAAAATAATGGAAATTTATAGAATAATAAATTATTATGAAGTGAAAAACCATTGGGCGTGGTGGCGCAGTAGGAAAATTGACAGTAAACGGGACGTATGTAGATTCAATTCCCACTCTACAGATAAAGCGTTGGGTTGAGCTCCGCCACTTACCAATAATCAATAATTGGTCCGAAAGTCTTACCAATAAGTTCTCACTACCTACCTTTCCTTGTCGGAAAAAGCGAGAAGCTGCAACAATATGGGAGGATGGGAAGGGAGGGAATGAATTATTATTTATTAAATATTTTCTTTTCTTCGCTCTGACACCAAGGCCAAAATGTGTTGAGTTGCGAAAGAAATGCTTCTAAAAATTCAGCAGAAAGTGAGGAACAGAGTATCTTAACAGTAAACAGATTCTCTCTGCCTATCCTAGTGTGTGCGGAATACAGCGTAAAGCTGATTTTAAAAAAGCTACAAAAGACTAAAATTTCTATATTATATAGACATTTCTAGTACTAAAGTAATTACAAACAGAACTAGAACTAATAGAACAAGAAAATCCAATACAATCTAATGCGACACAAAAATCCTGTTCGTAATCGAAAGTGGACATTGATCCACGTTGGCAATAACAAAAACATGTATGTATGTATGTAGGTTAGGGTTGTGATAGACGGCTTATAATATGCTGATGCTATGTTATGCTATCTTTTTAATTTGGAAAAATATATATTTTATAGAGGCCGTCGTGGTGCAGGGTCAAAGAGCGTGATTGTAAACGTGACAGCTTGTGAGTTTCATTCCCAGTCGAGAAATTGAAATATTTAATATTTTCATTTCCTCGCTCTGGTGTCGTGTAAGGGAACGGATGTGTCTTAATGGGAACAGAGGGTTTTGACACTAGACTTCCAGGTTCGCACTGCCTACCATGCCTTGTGAAGACAACATGAAGCTAAAAAATTTAAAAAGGGGATTATATCGATGACCATCGTGCGAACAGTCAGTTTCTATATACCTGCGCTATAATATCCTCAATAGAGTTTTTGATAACTAAAATATTTTGCAATGCGACTTCTTTGCAAAAAATCTATGTACCTTTTACTATTAGCTAATACTAGGTAATGTTAAATATTGAGATATTATCTTTTTAATCAAGGCAAGGACTTTTAGTTTGTTTTTAGTTTCATACAAATCAAACTATCTCTATACAAAATGTTTCTTAATATCTTGCCAGAACCATATAATAGTGGAATAAAGAAAAGCTTTATAATTAGAAATCGTGTATTTGTAAATGAATCAAATTTAGTAATTTTGTACTATGAGTTCTTTCTAGTTAGGCTCTATGTATGATGACTCTATGATGTTATATATATATATATATATATATATATAGATATATATATATATATATATATATAT
>DWAN01000696.1:0-21663 GCA_018230445.1 Heliconius hewitsoni | reverse complement strand
GCAAGGTCGCATGCGAGTCAAATATACCCGTGTGATACGTAACGGTACGGCAGCGTGTGCTTTATGACGCTTGTAGGATGTGAACGTAAACCACCTGCTGTATGGAATGGGAGTAGCCCTTAGCTTTTTATTTATTTATCTATGCTATTATTGTAAAGCTGACCATTTTGTTTGGTTGGGGGTGCCAATGTCAAGAATTATTTATTATTGGTTTTATTTTAATAACTGTTTATTTGTTTGCCAGTACGAACCTCAAGTGAGAATTGAGCCCACAACATGCCGCACGCTTGTGCGGCACTTGGATATTGTGTTAATCGTATCAATGCAAACCCACTACACTACACTTTCGGTCAGAGTTACCTCAAGTATTCATTTTCTTTAATTTAAACACGTGGGTAAAGCTAAAGGTTACAATTTTATGTGTGGGTCAGAATATTACAAGTTTATTTTTGAAAAGGTTTTTTTTGTTTGAACAAGCCACGTTTTTTATTTTTATTGCTAATACATACATAGCGTATGTGCCTTTTGTTATCATATTTAGATTTTTAGAGAACATTTTTTTATATTATACGTTACACATAGAAGATTCATTCATCTTGAAAGTTTATACTTTGAGGGGAACCTTTCAAAACTCACTACGCGTGTGGGTAAAATATGTGTATTATGTAGTAAGTTATGTAGCTGTTTTTTTTTAGCTTCGTCCCGCATATGATAAGGTAACCCGAGGGAACCTGAGTACCTAGTGTTAAGACACTTCCGTTCCGCACTTCCCGCCGATTTCTGGAGGCATTGATGATACGAGTAATGACGCTATGCCTATAGCGTTTCTCGACAAATAGACTATCCAACACAAAAAAAAAATAATTTGAATCAATACTTCCTAACGATTAACACCGTTCAATCAAACAAATTCTCCAGTTATATAATGATAGTATATAATTTCTTGATACTTCCGTTTCCTCCGTCGACGTAAAGTGCAAAGATGTTTTTAAATCAGAGACGCTGTAACTCGCACACAGCAGGGAAGGCAGAGGGAACCTAGTGTTAAAATACTTTATTCCCCACTATCCGCAGAATTCTTAAGGCAATGTGGGCAGTGGCAGAGCTCTACGCAGCGCTTTTACCTTGACATAAATTATTCATTTCCTGGAGTGGAAATCGATCTTACAATCGCGCTTACAGTCACACTTTGTGCCCCTGCACCACGACTGGCCTCAATCAATTTTTTCTTTAAAAATATAAATATAATTATAGAGAATAAATAAATTTAAAAATTAAATTACATATAGAACAAAAACTAAAAGAATAACCACCCACAGTGCACAGTCTATCTAAAACTAATCTATCAGATCGTCTCTGTAATTGGTTTGAGTGCTCTTGAAATTTAATTGTGGACGGTTCAGATTGCGCAAGTAATGAAATTCAGAAGGCCTCTGAACGGTTTTATGGAGGCTGCTCTATTTTAAAATTATATTTTTCTATTTTCATTAACTTTTATTTTATCGATCTGGTGATATTAAACGCAGCGTTAAGTTTCGTCACAAAATACACATTGTGTTCGATTCTAATGGAAAGTGGAAAACGTAGTGCTATAACACTCATGATTGAAAGTAAATTAAAATAATAATGTTAGATATTTTTGTCATATTTTTACAGAATTTGCGATTATTATTAAATCAATAATTTAAATAATAATAATTAGAATAATTATGGCCGCAATACTGTGTTCATTTTCCGTCAGAATCACCAATATACATTCCGTGTTGAGTTGCAGCGCCACTCTTTCAATAGCTAAACAATCAAAAAAATCCATTTTCTCATTTAGTGTGGTGAGAATTCAACACACAACCATGGAGTTTACAGTCTGATATTACGCTTGCTTTTATAGCTTCACGCTGTATCCCGTATAGACGAGTAGACGGAATGAACCTTATGTTACGGTCCTCCATTCCTTACCTTCCTTTCAAAGTAAATAATTAATTCACCCTCAAAGAAGGAACCCAACCCACAACCGTACAATACACTCTTTACCACCGCGCTGTTGTTCTTATAATAATATCTTTTATTCAGTATAGGTCATCGCGTTTCTATAACAACTCACGAATGTAGTACATTTCTATTCGTAAATGAATTTATTTGAGAGCTGGATATAATTTCTTATTGTAAAAAGCATCCTATTTACATGCTAAAAGCTAAAAAGTTTCATTTGAAGTTGTAATTTATGTGACTTGCATGCTCGAAATGGAATTGTATTTTAGTTGTTTTGCATTGCATTATTTATTAAAAAGGCAATATTAATGTATTTATTAAGTACTTATCGTCGCTCCCTACTTTTGTTGTTTAGGCTTAATGACGTAAAATTCTTATTTTTTTCTCGTTTCTTAGGAAATATATATTTATAATGTTGGGGCTTCCCTACTCTCTCTAATCTGCCGACAAGCCATATTACAACTTTTTGAGTCGAAAGTAGTTTCGTCTGTGGGCTACCCGTCAGTAACTCACTACCGGATGAGGGTTATACCTATAATATAGATAAATATATATCGGAGAACGGAGAGATCATATTATAAAATATTTTTTAAAATATATTGTATTTTACTTTCTTAATATTAAAAATCATTCTTCAAACTCTACAACAGCGTAGCTACCTGAAATGTGGCAGTTAATTTTATTATAATCAAAATTACACATTTCTCTTTACTTAGTTCGAATGAAGTGATTTTGCATGTTACGATAGCGATGGCGAATGACTTATGACATTATACCTAATACACGAAAAAGATCTTTAAAATGAAGACAATAGAGTTCGTTTCAAAATAGCAAAAAAAATCCGTAGAAATATGAAAAAGCAAAAAATTTTTCAAGTAAGCGACCAAAAAAGAAATACGTTTGTTTTATACATAACGCTAATGCTGAAAACAAAGGCTTTAGAGTGGTAGTTAATTGGAGCATGACGAAAGGGACGCTCAGGTAATATTAGGTCGGTCGATTATATTTACTAGGAAGTATATGAATAAATCTAGATTTCGTTTTTTTTGTATGTTATATTTTATGTATGTGAGGCTGTCATGGCGCAGTGGTATAGAGTGTGACTGAAAACGTTACGGTCGTTGAGTTTGTTTTATACCCAATAGAATAAATTGTTATTATTTGCGATATCTGGTAATTAGATAAAGCGGCGTTGAGATCCGGCATTCAACATGTAATATCTTGAAAATTCGGCGGATAGTGTATTAACTTTGTGGAAATGTTAACCATACGGTGATGAGAGCAACAAAAATTACTACCTAATTCACATTTTAACCTGCATAACCAACTCTTCGTGTTAAGATTATGTCTCTCCCTCTCTCTTTTTTACGTAAGTTCTGGATTTTGTTTTTTTGTGGTCATTAATTGTAATGTTTAGTTATTATTAAATCATAAATGGAATGAACATTTAATAATAAACAGAATAATCAAACTTATTTTAATGAGCTTAATATTAAAATTTTAGTTTGCAAATATGAAACTATATACACTTTACACGAAATGTCCGCTCAAATACGTAAGCCACAGTGCGCTATCCCATAAGTCAATACTCATGTCTCATACTAACTTGCCTACGTACTCGTATGTACGTAGCTATACCAGGCTTACCTAATAGTCGGTTGACTTAAGCAATTTACAATGCTGACATTGTACACCCATTGATAGAGAGTTTATACCAACAAATGTACAAATATAGTATATATATGAAATTATATATTTGAGGGTTCAATCATTGTGGGTTCAATTCCCAGTCGAGAAAATTAAATATTTAATATTTTCTCTTTCATCGCTCAGGTGTGGGGCAAAGCGCGGCTTTGAGTCTCGCCGTTGTCACTCGTCAGATTTCAGACGATAATGGAGAACGGAGTAAGTTAATACTAGATTCCCTCTATCCTGTTGTGTGCGTTATATAGCGTAAAGCAAGAAATATATAATTTACACAATCAATTAAAGCACTATTCTATGGTAAAATAGCTGTAAAAATTCTATTTATTAAATCTATACCTATAAATAATATATCAAAATGTCTCTTAGTTCATCGACAAACATATTGACGCAGTAGGAACGTGCTTGATTGCACTTGATTGCATTGCAACTTGGATTCTCGGTAGATGGTTTATATTAAAATATATATTTTTAATGTTATTTATATTTTTATTTATGTACAATATATAATATTCTGTTCTATACTCTAAATAGATAATTGATAATGGTCTCTGAAAAGAAAATCCAGAAATTAGTGATAAGAAAAAAATTTCCTTCATTACTCCATAGCACTGAGATTTTGTTAATATTTTTTATTTATAATTGAAACAGAACAACCACATGTTTTGCAGCGATGTGACACGATGTATAATTATGATGACTCAAGTCACAGTCTCAAGTAACAGGCAGCGGGAACAGATGCAGTTACTGCCGAGATGATCAACCGCGTAGGCCACGCGACTTGCACTTGGTCTGGTTTAAGAGCTAGCAGTTTAGCGAGAAGAATGCAAAAGAGACCCGAAAGGCTGTTATGGGAGAGGGGGAGGCTTTAGACTTGAAAGATTGTGTATAGATCAGATCCTTTCCCTCCGCATGATCACGGAAAAATTCAGACATGGAATCCCATGTGTGTGTGTGAAAGTTAGTGATTTGAGTGTAAATTTCTTGCCGTACCGTAGATAATGCAGTGCTCATTGCACCATTAGATGAATGCTGTAAAGATGCGATCCCTTCGTAGAATATGTAAAGTTAGCTTAGCTGATCGAATCCACAACGAAGAGATACACAGAATGGGAGGTACTAGCGAGGATATCACAGTAAGAATGAAGAAGAGAGTGAAAAATAAAAGAATACCAAGTAAGAGATGAATGGCCTCGATTAGATTAGAATATAGATAATTTATTTTTCACATCGTTAGATAGAACTTACACCAAGGTTGTGGATTCGATCCCTAACCAAAACAATAATATATTGATTGATGATAGATAGTAATAGATAACATTTTGAAAATAAATTATTTCTTTCGAGCTAATTATTAGTGGGATTGAAGTCACAACTATTGCGTTTGGGAACCTAGAGGTCCGTAGTCATGATACTCCGTTCTCGTTAACACACTTCCGTTCTCCACTTTCTGCAAAGTTTTGCGGGTTCTACGTATTAAAAAGAGGATCTCAACGCCGCGTTTAGCCTCGTTACCAGAATGAGAAAATAAAAATATTAAACATTTCATTTCCTCGAATGAGAAGCGAACCCATAACTTATCACATTTACAGCACGCTTAAGCCCCTGACAATATGACCTTAATATCACAAAACGTAATCAACTTTTATAACTCCAGTCTTCATTTATACAGGTAGCGTAATAGTTTCTTAATTACTGCTAATCCTGGTACATCCTTGCTATTTTCTCTATTTAACAAGACTCGAGACTGGCTAAATTAGAACTGAAAGCAAGCGAATTTGAATATAAATACCTTAAAAAGTTAACAACTTAAGAGTGAATTTCAAATGCAATGATGTGCATCTCTCTAATTGGAAAGTAATGTTTTATTTATTTTCAAATTTCGTCTACTTTAGTGATCAAAGACGGATCTTTTTTGGTATTTAATGCTTTCTGTTTATGTATAAGGGAGGATTCTTTTAGCGAAATTCATTATTATATTTAAAATATAAGAGGGAGGAGGGAGGAAATTAGCCTAATGTATATGGATTTTACTGTTTAAATCATTGTTTTTCAATTGAATTAAGATGCTTTAGTTACGTTTTATAATAGGTAAAAAAATATTGATTAAATTAAGTATATTAATGAGGCCGTCGTGGCACAAGCGTATGACTGTAAACACGACAGTTTTGGGTTCGGTTCTCAATCAGGGGAATGAATTATTATTTATTCATATTTTTATTTCTTCGCTCTGGTAACAAGGCAAAGTGCGACGTTGAGTTTCGCCACTAAATGCCTCGAAAATTCAGGACAAGTGAGGAACGGAGCAACTTAATATTAGGTTCCGTCTGCCTACCCTGCTATATGCGGGATACAACTTGAGCTAAAAAAAGGTTTATTAAAAGTTTCTCTAAAAAACACTCAACAAGATAGCTGATACACTACAAATTTAATAACATAATTAGTAAGAAAGTCCACGTCACAAACACAAATTACGATTTGAACGTTTCGCTAGGCACTGGCTTGCCTGTCAAAAGTTTGCAGAACGCCCCCATAATTAACACGAGGTTATGCTATAATGTAATTAAAAATGAGTTAAATATGCAAATTAAATGTAATTAGGTTAAACATCATAATTTTCTTAGGTTAGGTGACAGCGTGACAGAGGTAGTATGGTACAAATCGCGTTGTGTCGGGCTGACGGTAATAAATTGAAAGTTTTAGTGGCACAGGCTTGTTGATAAAGTTTCACGTCTAAGCCTATTTATTAAGAACTAGCGCATCGCTCGCGGCTTCGCCCGCTTAAATAATTGAACCTATGGCTTTCCTAGATCCATGGAATTTCCAACATATTTTTTTTTCAGTTTGAACCAGTAATTCATAAGATTAGCGTGTTTTACCAAACACACTCTTCCACTTTCTAATCTTGGAGTAAAAACGTATAAAAAAGAAAAATTTGTCAATGTTACATTGATCTCATTTTTTACTTCTTTCTTGATTTACTTTTGATTCGTTTCAAGACATTTTATTTTAATCTTGTTCTTTTTGACCAAAATTTTTAACTCAAAATGTTAATTTATGTGAAGAATGACTAATATTCTAACTAAATAATTGAAATATTCTTGATAAACCAAGTTTTTAATACTATGTTTCTTAATCGAAATCGGATCAAAGATTTAAATCAATTTTACAAGTTAGAAAATAAATGTTGTATACAGCAGCTATTCTATGTTGTATATATGTGTAACTATATACTAGCTAGAAAATGTATTAGTCAAAATGTTTTTTATGACTTAATCCCATTTAATCTACACCACAATTACATAACCGATATAACTGTGTAGGCAATCCGATTATTATTGAAACATTGAATAAAGCAAGACAAAGCATAGGGTTCCATCACTTCAAATATCTCAAATTATTGCGGAACAGTGGAGAACAAAATTTTTTGATTAAAAAATTTAGTCAGATAGGAGAACAGAGTGTCTTAACACTAAGGCGTATATCTGGCTTTAAGGAACAAATCGTGAAGCTCATAAAATATTTTAATTAGAAATTGAATATTTAATCAAGGCGTATACATTTGATTTATTTAATCGCTTGCGTCATGTAATCCTATTTAATCAATACCACAATCACATAACACCCTGTAGATAATCTAATAATTATTCAAACCAATGACAAGATAACACTAAACAAATACTAGCTCATTACAGCTATTACACTTGACTGACCTCAAACGAATTAAATTAACCAAGTCGATACGTTTGATACTATGTAGTAGTAAGACAATTTTACTGACGAAGTGACTGACTGTCTGACTGGCAATACTTCTGTTTGTGTTTATGTATTTTTTTATGACAAAGTCCTTGTCCCTAGTATTATTATTTATTCCAATAGAAACCTATAGCGTTCAAACTTAAGTTGATAATTTATACAAAAAACTTTTTTTTTTTTCAAAAATTATAGAAATTGCAAGGCATAAATAAAGATATATTCAAACGTAACAGAGCTCTGTAGCTGTTTTTGAAACTATCGGACATACAAAATAATACAAAAAAATCCATATCCGTAACCGAGTCTGATATATAACTTACGGATAATTTTTGATTCTCTCTAGGTAAAGTATCGAAAGTAAGACGTCGCAAATGTTTTTATTTCTCTTTTTAACAATTAAGAAGTGTAATAGAAGTTTTAATGAGATTTTATCAATATTGCAAAAAAAATGGTTATTTATGCGTTTTTTATGAGTATGTAATCGAAAACTATATAAAATTGTTCAAAACGGCAATTTAATTAATTTGCAATTTTTCACTTGCGATACCTTGTCTAGGGATCTTCGTTATGGACATGGGAGAATAAGATGGAAGAGGCTGGTTTTTTATTTTACCTAGCTGACCTGGCAGACTAGCGTAGATTTCGCATTAGTAATCAAAATTATTTGGAACTAAAGGTAAATAGTATATATTTTTTTTTTTTATTTGTCTTCTCCACCGAAACCAAACAATTGGAAGCCCATATGATGTTCTATTTATATTTAAATCCATATGGTATTTATACAATATATAAAAAAAAAATACTAAAAGGAAATATTAAAAATTATTACTATTTTTCTCAACTGTATTATACAAATCCTATTATAATATATCAACGACCCAGTCAAAATTTTCTCTATTAAAAAGAAACAAATTAAATTAAACCACCCCAAAAAGAAAAACAATTATAACGTTCCAACTCAATTAGACCACTTCTATATTAAACCAAAATACGTTAACATTCATAATATTTATAATTATTCATAGCTATAAATGTTTATTTCTAATTAAACAATACACCGCAAGAATTCGTTGGTACGGGAAAATTGGTGAGGCGGTTACAAAGTAATCCTTTTCAGCGATTTAGAAATTTAAATGAGGGGACCGGACCGTAATTTTAATATTTCTAGGCAACGTGTGTGAATTAATTATGTAAATTAGTTAGGACATTGAAAATTTACACGGGCTATAAAACGCTGATGGTTAAGTGGATGCATCTCTAGCTGTTTTAGTGCAAAAGGAGGATGTAAAGGTTAAATATTAGTAGGTCAACTGTTATAATGCAAGTTTTAAAACAACAAGTTTATAATTTGTAGATTTAATACTTTTTTTAGATAAATGGTTTAATATGATATCTATAAAAATTTTTATCAACTCATATAGGTATACAAAATTACTTATATTTACGTGTACAAATAACATTTAAATGGCAGTTGTCTTGCACTGGTAGGTACTGCATTTGACTGTAAATGAGAATATTGTAAGGTTCGACAACAATTTGTGAAGGGAACGGTTCTAAATTGCTCAAAAATTCATAGAAATAGGAAGGAGAAGTGGAGAAAAAAAAACATATCTAATTAAGAAATATTTTAAGGTTTATAAACACAATTATATTATATCCCATATAAATATGCAAATACAGAATAATTGGTTTATTAGCAGGATAATTTCAAATTTGATTATGTATAAGAGCTTGGATAATTGAGTCGAGCATGACTGCGCATTGGGACGGGGCCTCTTAAACCTACACTGGATCGAAGCACTGCTCTGACTCTGCTATTTCTTACTTACTGTCTTCTCCTTTCTCTTATGAATAAATATTTAAATAACATTTATATTTTGTGTGATTGAAAATCGGCTGGTTGTGGGTTTGATCCCCACTCGAGGAGATAAAATATTTGTTTACATTTATATTTTCATTTCTTCGCTCTGATGTCGAGGGGGAAGCGCGGCGTTGAGTTCCGCCACTCAACACGCAATGCCTCCAGAAATTGGCGGAAAGTGTGGAACGGAGTGTCTTAACACTAGGTTCCCTCTGCCTACCCTGATGTGTCCGGGATATAGCGTGAAGCTGAAAATAAATATTATATATAATTTACGAACGCTTAATAATATTATGACTGACCCGATGGAGCCGCTGGAACCGATGCTACCATCGTGACTGACACTACTAACATTACTATGTAATCTGACTATTCAAGAATGTTTGTAATGGCCTTATCGAATAAAGAATATTTTGGTTGTTACTTTTATCCTTAACATAAGTTCACGTTAAGTATAATATTTGCTATCTAGAACATCTGACATTAATCACCACTCGACGAAGTTGATTAATCTATTCAAACGACACCGTTACTAGTTCATTAAAACTGCATAGCGATGTTATTAATGGTGTTACACCTTCAGTTGTAAGATGCTATCTGTTTTAATTCATAAATCTTCACCTATCGTTTTGTAGAATGTAGTGTTCTAAAATAGGTCAATAAAATTAAATTAATGTTTTTTTTATAACATATTGTGTGACGGCTATTGTGGCGCAGTCGCACAAGGAGTGACTGTTGTGACGCGATGGTTGTGGGTTCAATTCCCACTCGGAGGAATGAATTATTATTTGTTAATTCAACACACAATGTCTCGAAAATTCGGTGGACAATGACGAAAACAATGACAATGACGCTGTATGAGTGTCTTAGCTGCATAAATAACATATCACGTAACTTGTGCTTGCATAATTTTATGGGAGTATAGATAAAAAAAAAACTGATAAATATAATCATCATAAATTGATTTGTGAATGATAAAATAAATATCCGAAATAAGCAAGTGCTGACTTGAAACACAACTGATACATTCAATATGACTTCTTGTTCTAATTTTATCACATTCTCCATTAATGTCTTTCGTCACTATCATCTATCAGTGTACAAGACTAATAAGGCAATGTTTTGTCAATTCTTATATCACATTGATATATCTTACAACTCTTCACACCGATATTATATAAATCTACCTACAAACATCAAAATATTTTACAAACCTTCACTTACCAGCTAATTAACTCTATCAAGCTAAACGCACACAACAACCTCAATCTTGGCATATTCACTTTGAAGGAATACTGTATGAGTAGTAGTAGTAACATGAGACTACATAATTTCTATTCAGACTAAAGTTACACTGGATTATGCACTTGAAGATCCCAAAGCGAAGTTTCATAAGCCTTGCGCTATCCAAGCACGTTCCTAAGTTTGGATTCTACGATAAATATTCCTTTGGGCGGAGACGATTTGTATTTGCTACTTCTGGTACAGTTGGTATTGTTGGTAGTGTAGCTAAATGGTGGGATTGGGGTGTGTTAGAGTAGATGGGGAATAGTATTGGATGATTAAGTTTACTTTACTGGACATTTTAATACAGGGTATATTTTATATTGTTTTCGGAATTTTATCAGTGTTTTTGATAGCAGGATAGCAAGAGAAAAATAGCAAGGAGAAAAATATCTCAAATAGTCTAATGAATCGAGAAGTATAAAGTTGTTATCTTCAAATAGTTAAGAAAACGTAAGGATAAGTCGACCGTGGATTTCGATTATCTATTGGGGATTTTTTTATATTGAACGCAAACATCGCCGTATTGAGTTCTGCCACTCACCATACAATGTCTCCAATTCGAGCGAAAAGCAGAACAGAGTGACTTGATACTAGATTCTATTTGCTTACCTTGCTATGTGTGGGATAAAACGTGAAACCCACACGTGGTATGCAAAATAAGTGACTCCCAATATATTAATTTAAATCGGTACTTAATACATAATTGATATTAAGTAATATATAACAAGTATCCAAATGTGAATACAGAAACCTAAGTTGCAATTCTCCAAATGGCTTGCAATAAATATTCCTTTGGGTAGTAGATTTGCATGTGTATTACTGACAAGAGTTACTCCGCTGTTAGTGACGCGGAAGTGCATGCTAGAACGATCTGACAAATCGACGTAAGACCGTCAAGTTTGCTATGAATTTGGATGTTTGATTTATTATAGTGCTTTTATGAAATTATTTATTGAAATTTGAATTATTTGCCTGTTTTTAATATAATGTAATTAATAAAATATATTTAAAAATATAGCCATGATTAAGATTACTTGTTAAGGTTCCTCAAAAGATAACAATGGAACCCTCATAATCAATCAATTTGTTGTCTGTCCGTCTTTCATTATTTATTTTCAAATAGCGCGGAGGTATCAAGCTGAAATTTATATCGAGTTGCAAATATAAGCTTGCTATATTTTTTTCATTTTCCGAATGATTTCTTTTATTTGCATTGTAAGTGTCGATTTACGGGGAGTACACTACTGATTTTAAATACGTGGTGAATTTTATATAAAATGCTAGAAAAACGATGCGTAAATGCCTATATCTTTTGATACCTAAATAATTTGATAGAGTATTTGAAAGAATATTTGATATTCACCGCTACTTTTAAGCGGTTTTGAAGTAAGCAGTCAAGTGTACAATAAAGTGATAAGGATGTCATTTTTTTCTTATGAGGTACGGAACCCTAAATAAAAAACCTCTCTACATTTTGGTAAAGACATGCCTTTACAATGAAGGTATAATACTTTCTAGACTACGTAATATGATATATAACTAAATTAACACCGAATACTCATTTGCTTTTACAATTTTATTTTATAATCAGAATATTAGTCCGCTTGGTTGTGAATATAGGATTTAATATTTCATAAATATTTGAAATTCGGCAGGATGAGTCCCTTAAAGCGAGGCCTGGGTAACGAGTCCCTCATCGAGTATCAAAAATAGCAATTGTCGACATGGAGTGGATAAAATTTTTATTTTCAACATATTTTAACAAATTTTCAATTTATTTTGTTGTCAGTCATTATTTCAGAAAAAAATGTTTTCTTTAGCTTTTCACTGTACCGTTTATTTGTATAACAAAGTAGGCAGAGGGAACTTAATGTTAAGTCACTTCATTTGGCACCATTCTCCAAATTCTTGTCACATTATGTGTTAAGTCATGAAGCTTAAACCATAGCGAGGAAACGAACGAAAACGGGAATCGAAACCACAAACATTGCATTTGCCGTTCGCTGTGCCACGACGACCTTATTTCGGCAGTTAAAAAGTTACTATGGTGAAAAATATTCACGTCTTAAATTATAACGTTAACAGTATTAGTTAATAAATCTCGCACTTGAGACCATTTTAAAAGTTACGATGGCCGTTTTTAAAAACTTTTGCAAATAAACAAAACAGTAAATAGTATGAAATATTTATTTTACAAACAAAAATAATAGATTTAAATTTTACATTTGCATATGATGTTCATTGTAATTGTATTTTGTCATTTATAATATATCTTTCAAAATTGTGTTTTTTAAGATGGTAGTCGTTGTACGCAACTTCCTTCCTATATTATATTAAACATTTTAACTCTTTAACTACAATAGATTGTTAAGTGTGTTGTCCCTTAGTCACGTAATAGATAAACATATTTTTCTTGAGATTTCTGTGTCAATATTTTGAAAACTTATTTAAAAATTTAGATTATAGTCTTCAAAGTCGTGTACAAGAAACTTTTTGGCGAATTTTCCAGTTATTACATATAAAGTGAAGGACCTCAACACTGCTTTTTTATCTACAAAACTTTTACTATGAACATAAAATTAATCAAATCAGCTCCTGTGTCCTGTAGCGTTTCTGTTTTGTAGCGCTGTATTCCGCACATAGCAGGGTATGCAGAGGGAACCTAGTATTAAGACACTCCGTTCCGCACTTTCTACCGAATTCTCAACTGGCATTGCATGCTGAGTGGCGGGACTCGACACCAGAGCAAAGAAATGGAAACATAAATTTAAATAAATATTTAATTTCCTCCGATAGGGATCGAACCCACAACCAGTCACGATTACAATCACACTTTTTGTTCCTCTGCACCACGACTAGCCTCAAGCTACGAACATAGATTTCTGCAAAACAAACACACTAGGTACAAACATCATCACTTAGTGTCAACATTTGGCATAGTAAAACGGTAACGAGATATCCGTAACAATTAGAGAGACTCTCGTCAAAAAAGTTTTAATGACTGTTCCATTTTGTTAAAAAGGAAAAAAAAGCGATTGAAAACAACTCGTAGAAGCTCGTACCTGCCTTTGGCTCTGTTTTCCACAGAAATTGCCTTCCTTTACGAGAACGGCTTTCCAACCAAAAACTTTGTAGGTTTTTGTAATTATATAGGGGAACTTTTTTTTTTTGGGTCATGTTAATTCGGTAAGGGCCCTTGTGGAGCTAATTTCAAGAAATTAAGTTGGTTGTATTGTAGAATTGGTTTAATCATGGTTATGTAAACCACCTGGTGAAGATATACAGGTTGTTAGTACTGTGGTAAGAACGTCTGGAAATTAAATTAATTTATTTTATTTTTAACAAAAAAACGATAAACTAAAAAGTAAAAAATCATTTTATTTAGCATAAAGTAAAACGTACTTTGATTTTGTTAAATAAAAATAATTACGGAAAGATTTTATAATTGAAGCGGGTTCAAGCTAATGCTATATACTACAATATCAAATTGGTAAGCTTGTTTGTTTCACTTGTTAATATAAAAAATTATGTATAAGTAAAAATTGTTGTGATCCTTGTATTAAAGAAAATATTTATTCTTTTTCTTAGCTTCACACTGTTTCCCGCACGTATCAGGATAGGCAGAGGAAATTGGATTTGGGAACCTAGTGTTAAGACACTTCGTTCTTACGAAGGTCTTAAAAGGAACTACCATTTTCCCTTTTTCTAGAGGCATTGCGCGTTTAGCGGCGGAGCTCAACGCCGCGCTTTGCCTCGTTACCAGAGCGAGGAAATGAAAATATAAATTTAAATAAAAGTTTCATTTCTTCAAGTGGGGGTCGAACCCACAACCAGTCAGTTTTACAGTCACACTTTGTGCCCCTGCGCCACGATTGGCCTTACTTTAATACTAAAAATTTACAACATTCAGAATAATTATAGAAAATAAGTTGAAAGTGAAACACTGTATTCTATTTCTGCCTCTTCAGAAGTTACGATATAACTCTGCACGGCACGTGAAGTCTTTCATTTATCTGATACGCGTCAAACGCTTGGTGAGTGAAAAGTTTTCTCGCGATAAATTGTAATGTGATGTACTTGGATGGAGAATATTGGAGAAGACAATTTTGTAAGTATATGGTTTTAATATATTTTTTATTGATTTAATAGTGATATAATGTAGATAATTATAAAAAATGTTACATTCATATGTTTAATTTGTTGTAGGCAACGTGAAAGTAAAATTTTATAGATCAGTTTCAAAGAAGTTTATCAGCTTTTCACTTTATCGAATCCCCCAACATCACGTTTCGTCTTAGTTGCCAGAGCGAGAAGGTAAAAAATTAATTATTCTCTCGAGTGAAAATCACACCCATAATCATTGCGTTAACCATACGCTGTACCACCGCGATAAGATAAGCTCTACATACAAATGTAGAGTTTGATCATTAATAAAGAGAAAAAAATGTTCTACACTCAAAATTTATCAAAATTCTTATAAATATTTATGTAATTTTCTCAACAACTAAACAACGTCCATTCTTCATACATCACCACATCCAAAAATTTCCCTCTCCACAATGATAGGCTATCACTTCGTAGCGTACTGAATTTTTAAAGAACTTAGCTGGATGCTTTCAACAAGTTCGCCTCAAGCCCCAACTCACCTGATTTACATAACACGCGTAACACGGACCCAACTTTGGTTTCCCGTCTGACTTCACGATATCTCTCGGGAATTTCAAATTTATTCCTTTTGAATTTAACATTTTTTTGTATGACAAACTTCTTGGGTGGTGTTTTAGTTTGACAAGTCATTGTTTTAAGGTTTTAGTTGTATTTTTTTTATAAAATTTGTAATGTATAAGCTAAATTAATGGGTTTTGATAAAACGACAACAAAGTAGAAGGTACAAAAAGTAGTTGGACTGACAGGAACTTGGGAACCTAGTGTTAAGACACTCCATTGGTCTTTAAAATAACTCTATTTCTAAAATAATTTTTCGCCAAATTAGTGAGGCATTGCAAGTTGACTTGAGGTATTTACCACGCTCTTTGCCCCGTTACTAGAGCAAGGAAATAAAATACGAAATACTTCATTCCCTCAAAGGAATCGAACCCATAGCCTGTTACACTTACAATGCGCACGCTTGTGCCCCTACGCCATGAATACATGTAAATACATTGCGTATAAGCTATGTATTTAATAGACCGAAAATTTGTAAAAGTAACACAGATGATAATATATATTTTTTTTCAGAATGTGATGTAATTTTTTTTTTAATTTCAGTAGTCTGGTTCAAATGTTAATATACATACTCGTACATATCAATATATCATGTATTTTGAACCTTTTTATATATCCCAACAATAGGTTATATTTTCAGGTTCTAAGTCTATTTCGCAGGTTGGATAAAGATAGCCTAAAGTCAAGACACTGTGTAGAGTGGCATAACTCAACACCGCATTTTGTTTTACCATAACAGGGAAATATAAATCAATAATTCTCCATAGAGACTATCAAACCCACGGCTCGTTCACAGTCAAAAATACGACAACCACTGCACCAGGAATCTAGCCACAAAATAGAAAAATAATTAATTAACTATTTAAAAAAAATAAACGAAAATTTATTCAACACCTGATACAATTAAAACGCTATTATATTTGCCTTTTCTCCTAGAATATCAGCTATTCACTGGTTTGTCACAAACAGGGCCGGTCAAGCGTACCTACTGCTTGGCACACGTCCGGAGATAAGGTGACGTCTCTTCACTTTGCACTCTGAAATCTGAAGATATAATTAATGAAAATAATATTTTGAAAGAAAGGTTCTTTTTTATAGAAGGTAAAATTTGGTGAGTGTTTTTCGATTTATTTAACGGTTTAGCTCCACAAATTGTAATAAGGTGTAATATAAATTATTACCAAGCAACGAAACTAGCTAAAAAATTAACAAAACCACCTTTACCCACTTTTCGCCCATTTTTTGAGACGTTTTGTTTAGTGAAGGAACTCAAAACCTCGTTTCGACGTATCAGAACGAGAAAATACCGATACTTTTACACATAATAATTCTATAGAGTGAAAATTAACTCTCCAACCGTTTTTTTTTACAGTCAAATCCAGTCCCACTGCATGACTTAAACAGGTGAAGAACAGTGTGCCTTAACTACGTTCTGTCTTCTCATTCTCTTTCACAAGAAAAATAGTGAAAATAATTCTTAGAAACAACCACTTTCAAATGACGTCACTAGAGACAGAAAAATCCTCTGATAGTAATATTTCTGTATGTAGTAAGATTAAGATGACTATGAACTCAATCGTTCAGCATTTTTCACCTGTCGGTAAGTAATTACCGCCGCCCACGGCGGCTTTAAATTCACGCTATATCCTATTCATAGCAAGGTAGGCAAAGGGTATCTGGGAACCAAGTGTTAAGACATCCTATTCGTTTTAAGTGGTGGAACTCAACGCAGCCTCGTTACCAGAGGGAGAAAATTCATATATTAAATATTTCATATGCTCGAGCGAAAATCGAATCCATAACTACGACTACAACTCGCCTCTATACCAAATAATATAAATCAAAATGTTCCCCCTACATACTGTTTGAACCAACAACCTTTACATAAATCATTCACAAACCACACGACCCCTCCAGTATCAATAAAAGAGTTCTTGCCACAACAAAATTTAAATTCAAAAAGCGAGTCCGCTTAAACTTATACATGGTAGTATAAATGTTAACAAACTTTAATTGACCAGCGTGTGGGAAGTGAAACATCTGCTGACTCTGAAATTTCCCTTGCATGTCAATATAGAGTGTAATTTGAAAATTTAATTTAAAGCATATTCATTTTGTACTATATATTGTATAAAAATACAGAATATTTTTTGGTTTTATATGATAAAAATTGGCCTCGGCAAAATTGGGGAAAGTAGGGAACAGATTGTCTTAACACAAGGTTCCCTCAGCTTACCGGGCTTAAAAAAACACAAATTGGTAACTTTGATGTCGGAGTTTGGTCGTTTGTTTCATTACGAAGGTAGTGGGTTATATTTCTATTCGGGGCAACAGGAATATTCATAATTTATTTTGCCTGTCGTGATGTATGTACGTACTTATCTTATTCTATTGATTAAAAATAAGAATGAATTATAGGCCAGTAGTGGCGCAGGGGCACAAGTGATTGTGACTGTAAACGCGACTGTTTGTGAGTTCGAACCCCGTTCGAGGAAATGAAATAATTATTAGAATTTATGTTTCCATTTGTTCGCTCTAGTGTCGAGACAAAGCGCGGCCTTGAGTTCCACCAATTAACTCGTAATGCCTCCAGAATTCCGCGGAAAATGGGAAACGGAGTACCTTAAAACAAGGTTCTCTCTGCCTATTTTTAGCTGTAATAAAATAAGAAAGTCACTTCAATGTTTTATACGTTCACTTGGTAAGTGTTTTTTTCCTGAGTGAAGAATAAAAATAAAAAATTAAATGAAATCAAATTTTGAATTAAGTGTGGAACTGGACTTTAAAAATGTTTAAAAAATATATTAAATAAATTGTCAAACGATAAATCTAAGTATATCTTATAGTACGTAATATCTTTGGGTAGCGGAAATTTGTAAAAATCTCCCTACAGAGATACTACCAACATAAATAAGTTGTAACAAGCATATAAGAATTTTGACATAGCCCGATGAAAACGTATGGCTTAGTTGGCCAGAGCGCTTGGACGGTTTCCAAAGGGGCGCCGGTTCAAATTCCGCTATGTTCAAATTTTAATATGCTTGCTTAATAATTATTTTTCTTTAGTAAGTGTGGAATAACACTTTTAAAATGTTTAAAAAACCTTAAAACCATTTTGGCCGTTTACAAAAATGATAATTTAATTATTTTCTACACTATCTTTATTAACATTGGCCATCTAAACATTTAGAAATAATTGTATTAAATATATAGGAGTACATCGTAAATATTTCCAATAACCCACGCTAGACAAGGTGAATAGAAACAGAAATCTATTTAATAATTGATAGATTTTGCAATGTTGAGTCTAAGACCGACAGGCATTGTTCTGGTCCACGTCTATAAATGATGATAAAGTGCTCTTGAAGTGCCTAAGGCTTAGGCCCTAAGCTTGCACCTAGTAACTGTATTTGGGTAAGCCTACAAACCACATCATTTTACGTTTACGTTACGTTTGTGTTTATGCAATTTTAATTACTAGGTAGGCTATGTTGAGTAGTAGATGTAGGTTTATGCTGTTGTAATCCATTCAACACTCCACTTTGATGTAATCAGATTAACAACAGATTTTTTTTATTGAATAGGTACTAGCTATACATGAGGCATGCAGGGACACGAGTGTAACTGTAAACGCAACAGGCTGTGGGTTGGATTTCAATTCATAGACATTATATAATAAATAAAAAGTTTTCTCGGTCTTGTAAGCGTTGAGTTCTGTCAGTCAACATACAAAGCCCCAGAATTGAGCGGAGAGTAGAGAGCGGAAATGTATTTATGAGAACAGATTAATACAAAGTACACTGTAAAAATAACTAAGAGTTTCATCCGTTTTTCAATAGTTTTCCTTTTTACTTCACTCTTGTAGACCACTATGAATGAACTAGCGGGGAACGGAGAGTCTTGACAGAGGGATCTTTCTGCACACAATGCTATTTGAAGGTTAAAATTATATTTAATTAAAAATATATATATTGATTGTGACGACACATAACTTCCATACAATTTGTATAATACACAGATTTACGTTATAAATAGTATTTAATAAAAAATATAACTACTTCATTGGAAAGGCACTGAAATTTGCACATGAAAGAGCCCTACAATTGGGTGTCAAGCTAATGCTACAACAACCTTACTATAATATCAAATTACTAAGCCTGCTTTACTTGGCATCGAGTTTAAAATCATAAAATCTTTTTTAAATTTTTTTGTAAGGTTTCACGTTACGTAAAATTATTATTTACTTTTTATTTCGTTGTTTGAGGTCGGTTTTCTTTTTGTTAAAAATTAATTTATTAGTTTTAACCTGTATCCTACATGGTTTTTGTATGTTTCACGCTGCAGCCCACATGTAGCATGGTAGAAAGAGGGAACTTAATATTAAGACACTCCGCTCTCCACTTTTCATTGAATTCTGAAGGCATTGCGTGTTGAGTCGCGGAATTTAGCGCCGCGCCTTGACATTAGAGTGAATAAATTCAAATAATTAATTTACGCGAATGGTAAACAAACACACGACCAGTCAGCCTTAAGGCACACGCTTGAGTCACTGTACCACTGGCCTCAACACCAGTAAAACAGAATAATAAGTCACTATCTCCCTATCCATCTCAAGTCTGTCACAAAATATAAATTTCATTACAATCTTCACATCAACAATTCCACGAACAATACAAAAGTGGTTAATTAAGCTATAATTCAGAGGCTCCTGTATACATATGAATGGAACTTAAAAACCCGTTTCGTGCCAAAAACGCGGTGCAAATAAATCCTGAACAAATCAGTTAATACCGTGAAACATTCGTTGTAATTTACATACTGTATACGGAAAGAGTGCGTCTCGATAGCCGAAAAGGTAGAATTGTGCGAACAATTGCAAAATAAATTTTTTCGTTCTTGGTGTAGTATAATTATTGCTTCACAAAAGGGGTTGACAGAGACTATCTGGGCACCTAGTCGAAAGACACTCTGTTTCTCATAATGAATCCTCCTTTCCTCACTTCCTGCCGAATTGTTGAATCATGGAACACAACCGCCTTTGCCTTGGAAATCGAACCTACAAGCATTGCCTTTAAGGTCTCGCGGTTGTGCCTCTCCACCAAGACAGTTTAAATAAATATGTCAATCACTTATGTGAAATAATCTTTTTAATAGTAATCAAGGCTGTCGAGCGCAGCCGCAGTGGGACAGCATCTGACTGTAAACGAAACCTTTATGAGTTTGAACCTCAACGTATAGATGAGTGAACCGAGAGCCGTTATGTTTGGTTCCCTCTGGTTTCCTCTACTATGTTCTTTGAGAGATACAAAAGATTGTTTTTATCTTAACTGATTGTTATATTTTTTATTAATTTAAGTCAAGAGTTTCCTAGAGCAAAGAGACGTTATGGTTCTAATGAGAAAATCAAGAAGTAACATTAATGAATATTTACTCAACTAATTTAAAAACCTGACACAAAATATATTTTTATCGAACCCACAACTAGCGTATATCATAATATAAATCACTGTTCTGTGTAACCACACTCATATAAACATAAGTAATATAGAAATTTTCATTTTACTTTCTACCATTGAGGAAAGAAACACATTTACTATGAAGACAGACTTAAGTTAGATAAATGCTCTCTCAATAAACCTCCTTTACTGGTCACTTCTTTAATTTAATACCGAAGCGGTACGAAGTAAATTTAAGACATTTTATATATATATACATATTTGTGTTTTTCATTTTATTATGAACCTTTAAAAAATATAATAAAATTAAACGCGACGTTGAGTTCCGCAACTTAACAGAATGTCTCTGAATCTGCCTAAATCCTCTAGAATTCGAAAACTGTCGAAAAGTGGGGAAAAGTATCTATTAATGGGAACAGAGCGTCTTACTATTTGGTACCAAGGTTCCTCTGCCTATTCCGCTATATGATGTTTACTGTTAGAAGCTATAAATATGTATTGATGGAAAATATTGTAAATACTAATAAACTATATAATATTAAATTAATAATTGTAATTTGACGTTTTTAAGAGAATGTACAAAATTTGTAATTATAAATTTATTTTACTCCGCTCTTTATTTTCGTATATTGAATAGCGAAACTCAACGCTACGCTTAACCTAATTATATTTTTTTACAGATTTAAATTAAAACTCCTATTTATAAGACTACTGTCCTTTCAAAAACTCCAAAACACAACATTAATTATTTATATAAATTGTTGATTGTCAGTCTGTCAGTAGATTATTCTACTTAAATACATCATACTAAAACATAAAAAAAGGAAATAATACTATAAAGTAGCTAAAAGTATCTTACAGAAGCTTTTATAAACATGTAACATC
>DWAN01000695.1:0-21672 GCA_018230445.1 Heliconius hewitsoni | reverse complement strand
GGCGTTGAGTTCTGCCACTCAACACGCAATGCCTCCAGAATTCGGCAGAAAGTAAAGAACGGAGTATCTTAACACTAGGTTCCCTCTGTGTGTGCGTGATACAGCGTGAAGCTGATTTATTTAATAATATCACGCTTTTAGATAAAAATTAACTTTTTCTTGTTAATACTGCCTTATTTTAAATCGCTTATCTTTTTGAGTTTCCTTTATATTTTACAATTTTAAATCTAACAGTCATTTATAGCTTTATGCAAATACGATGTAATAGGCTTATTTGGAGTGGACGTTAAACATTTATGTGGCTATTATATTATAATATGGTCGTTCGTCTTAATTAGTCGTAAATTTTAATATGCCATGATATGAAATATGAAAATGTTTTTTTATATCTAGTACATAATACCAGCGTATAAGGGATTTATTCTGTTCATCAATATAATAGAGGGCGCAGAGTGAAACTAGTGTTGAAATACTCCACTTTCCGTATAAATTTCAGACACTGCATCGTAATTAGTGGAATTTATGGCTGCCCTTTGGATCCTAGTGTGGGAAAATAAAAATAATTCAATCCCCCGAGTGGCGATCGAATCTATAACCATCGCGTTCGGTCAGATGATGCTGCATTGCACCCTGACGGCCTCAAAAAAACAAAAACTCATCATACTATCTTAATGTTAATTTTTTTTTAATATAATCACTAAGCAAATTTTGTTCGATAAAAAACGATAATTTTACGCAATAGGAGAGTTTATGTAAAAAAGATATCTAGTAAAAAATTGCCTTTACATATAAAAAAAAGAAAATTAAAATCTATATATGCAACATGTACATAACATACGCAGAAATCAAACAATGTTACAAAGTACGAGTACATCACTCATAATTAACGGAAAACTCGAAACTGCGAAAGGGAAATCTTAATGGAGACGAAGTGTCTTAACACTAGGTTCCTAGGATCTCTCTGCCTACCCTGCTATGTGGGGATTATAGCGTTAAGTTGAAAAAAAAGCCAAGACAGAGAAACGTTGAAAATACAATCGTTACATCAAGTGAAATTCGATTTTAGAAACAGTATTTGTTTGTTTACATTTTGACTCATTAGAAAATAAATGGACTGATGATATTTCCATTACCTACATACGTTTTCCTACAAAAGAGAAGGTTCAATAAAATTGTATTCTCTAACAAGCGTCAAAAGAAAACGACAACGTCATGGAATACCACAATAAATTATCACATATGTAAAGCTTTAAGTAAATAAATATTCATCTGATTAAACAATTTGTTCATATTCATCAACTCACCAGAAAATTTGGCAAATTCATCGCGTTTCCGTTATATCGACAATCCAGAGTGGAAGAGAAGATAAATTTTACTGGAATACAATGAAAATGACATTTTGATTTTAGATACTATATTTGTCTTGATTTTGTTATATGTATAATGTATTGCTATATTTTTTACTTCATCTATATCTAGATCAGCTCCACGCTGTATCCCGCACACAGCAGGGTGGACGGAGGGAACCTAGTGTCAAGACACTCCGTTCCTCACTTTCTGCCGAATTTTTGGAGGCATTGCGTGTTGAGTAAACGATACAGCGTGAAGCTGATTTTATTTATACCTAGATTAATAGAATGCATATTATGTAACTCATCATTAAGGTAAATAATAAAATATAAATAATCATTTTAATTTTACACAGAAAATTTATGTACATAACATAAATTTTATAATTATTGTGTAAAGCAATCTTTATTATTCTATGGTCAGGTAGAAAAACTCGGACCGTAGTTGCTCTATGCTATAGAGCAACTACGGTCCGAGTCCGTTAGGTCAAGGCGTGGCGTTGTGTTCTGTTATGCGCTAAATATAGAGAACGACAAATTAAAGTACATAATATCTGTATCTTAAAGTCAATTCTGTTCACAAATAAATATTTTTTTTAAATAATTTTATCATATTTTTGATAAAAAAAAAATATTTAAAGTAATCCAATCACTTGCTAAAAACTAATTGAAATTTTCACTTAGCAGCATAGGCAGGAATAAAACTTTACATTAAGATATACATATAATATAATATGTATTATCATTTCTATTATTCTCTTTAAAAAATATTGAAACTTGGGCGAGCCTCGTTCATGATTTTTTGTTTGGAATTAGTAAAATAAAAAAATAATAAATTTTAAAATTATTGACTTTTCTCCATTTCGTAAGCATAGCAAGCATTTCCAGTTACCTTTATCGCCGTGTAGCAGTCGAGGTGAGTTTGATTGAAGCGGATATTTGAAGCACGCTCCAGCTTACTATTTGTTGTGTACCTTCATTAGAAGTTTTAATTAACGTGTGCGATATTTGAAAATTTATTAATGATATAACTCTTACTGTAAAATTTTACATTTAACATCAAATCTAATCAGCTTCACGTTGTGTCACACACACAGCAGGGTAGGCAGAGAGGAACCTATTATTAATACACTACCCACTTACCGCCGAGTTCTGGCAACATTTAATGTTGACTTGGTGACTCAGAACTTGCAGAACTCAACGTCGCGCCTTGCCTCGACATATAGATTAGAGATAAATATTTCAGTTCCTCGTTTAGGGATAGAACCCATAAGCAGTCGCCTTTATAGTCACATTTTGTGCTTCTGCGCTGCGATTGGCCACATTTAACATCTACCTAATAATAATAATCATTATTATACTCCCTAAGTATATTTTGAACGAAACATCTTTCATTTAATTGCAAACAAATATTATGTTTAAATTAACTGTATTAATTGTGTTTAAGGCTTGTATTTATAAATCGCTGTAAGCTCTGAGATTGACCTTGAGAGCGATGTTGAGATATCGGTTTCATTCATAAATTATAGCCAAGAATGAAAGCGGCTTCTCAAGATTACTTTCATCTCAAGATCGACCTGTCTTAAGAGCGATTTACAAATAAGGGCCTAAAATTCAGCGACTTTTTTAAAGTATAATATACATATATTACATTTATTTATTTTTTCTTGGATGAAAACCTAAATTATTTCAAAAAGTTTTTACCCAAACACATCGACTTTATTGTTATTTTAGTGTCAGTATTTAAATAAGAAACCTTCAATACCTTCATATACTTATCTTATAAATTATATACACACACTACACACTACAAAATATTTTTTTTATTACCTCATTTCCACAAATCAAATGGTGGATTTATAAAAAACATAAATAAGTTTGAATGGCGCTATGTCACTACAAACTCTATTATTTCAAATTTACGTCGTGCGCCATTCTCTACGATGTACGACGTGTTAGTACTCGTAAAACAACGAGAAATATATTTAAAGAATGGCTGTGGAACAGCTAGCACGATATTAGGTTTAGAATGCATTATGCTAACGCTTTAAAGGAAGAAATGGTATGCTGTTAATAAAATGCAAAGTAATTTTTGAAATTTGTTGATTTTAGAAAATATATGAACATATGTATTTTAGGTTATCTATATAAAAAGGTAAGTGTATTTGCCATGTTATCTATTATATGTAAGTAACCTATTTTATAAATAAAAACTTTTAATATGTTTATCATATAAATTATCTAAGATTTGTTTTTTTTTCCCTATATACAAATTAAGAATGCATATGAAGTGAATTCGTGGGAATAGGCATGTGCAGAAACCGTAGCGTTTAACGCTCCATTCTCTCTTATAACGCCGCATTATCTATAATTCATTACTTATTATCTATGTATTGCTTTGTTTTAATAAAAACTAACTATAAAAAGTGTGTTTGAGAGATAACCTAAGTCACCTAAGCTGGTTTGGCTAATTTTTTTATTATTGAGTTGCGCCATCTATTAAAGAAATCCTGAATTACTTGATAAAAAAGACGAATTTGTAAATATAGTTAGTAGTTCAAGCAATGGCTGCTAGATGATGCTGATTATACTTTATAATATGTTACATAGCAATTTATTCTTAATTAATTGGTCGTCCCAAAAAAACTATACGCTTAATAGGGCAGAAATAAAAATCTATTGTTTATGGCGTTTTGATGTAAACCAAAGCGTTAAATCTTTTTATAAACGTAAAATCTTTTTATAAAATCTTAAATCTTTCTTAAATTACTAAGGTATAATATAAAGTACCGTAATATAAAAGGAATCAGAAATATATGGTATTTACAATATGTTTCGTTATAAACCATTAAAAACATTTTATAAATTAACAAATAAAAGAATATTTATAGCATAATATTCTTCTTATACAATTTGGTTAAAACAAACTTAAAAATAACAATAAAACAAACACGATACGACATTTTAGGTTATCTGTGGACAGTCATTTCAAAAATGTCAAAATAACTCTCTCGATGCCAAATAACTGTTGTTTTACTACATTTTCACTCCCAAATCTCTTTAAAAAGCATTGAGATTGAGTTCGCCGCGAAACTACTACCTTAAAAGAATATGATGATTAACGAAACATCATCATAAAGTGCGCGCTATACTAATTCCGTGATTTAATTCCGTAGCATCGAAACGTCAAATTGTTTTTAAACTTGTTTTACGCGTGTTTTTGTTAATGTGAGTGATAAATCTCGTCGTAAAAAGTATATAGTGCAATGTTGCATAAGTTTTCAGCCATAAAGTGTGTTCAAAGTGTTTTCAAATGGAATTTTTCTTGAGTGTTAAGGTTAGTTTTTGTTCCCGCTTTTACATTTTTTTGAGGTCCAGTTCCTGGTAGCGGTCTGCAGCTCGGTGAGTAATAGCGTGTAAGTTTTTCTATAAAAGGTTTCCAAATGTCTGGTAGAGCAAAAGTGTTGATTTAATGTCAAATTTGTATACATCATAAGTGTTTTGATTGTTTGAAGGGCAGGCATTCATTTGTGTTGTTGCATATCTTTCACATATTATTTATTAATGTCACAATTGTTTTTAGTAATTTTGTAATTTTAAATACTTTTAAAGATAATCCTAATAGTTTTTGTAATACAATTGATTATAAACTATAATGATATACCTCTTTTGTCATTCAACATATAAGAAATATAAATATTGTAAATTTAATGTTTATTGAATCAAAATTGTATTTTTCATATAATAAAGAGAGTTTATGAAGATTACAAAATATGAACGACTATATAAGGTAAGTGTAGGATTGTTTAGTACCTAATATTTTAATAGTATAAAGCTGGGTTCAAATCCCAGATAATAATTTTAATGTGTTTAACACTATGGTGACATTAATTGCTATGTTTTTATGAAGTTTTAATTATTAAAATAAAAAAAAACTATATTTAAATATTACATGCCACAGGTTCGATCCCTGTATTATTCGGATAATATATAAGTATCTATATTTCAATATAGACAGAAAGTAATAGTGTAGTGTCTCGACACTAAGTTGTCACAGGTTGCATCAAATATCATGAAGCTTAAGCCGTAAATGTGGTAATAATAAAATCAATCTCCCACATAGTCCAGTATCCTATTTTAATAAGGCAGTCATGGAGCAACAGCATGGTGTCTGACTGTAAATGCAAAACTTGTGGGTTCGATTCCAACTTAGGAAAAGAATTATTTTTGTTATCTCTGAAGAAAAAACTGTTCTGTCTTGAGAACTAGGCAGAAAGGTGGAAATAGAGTGTTTTAAATCTAGGTTCACTCTGACTACCCTAATATATGAGGAATGAAGTGTAAGTTAGAAGAAAAAGGTTAAGTTTCTTTAATATTGGGTTCAAATCCCAAATGGCAGAGAATATTGTAGTGAAAATAAAAATCTGTAGTTTTAAGTTTGAAAGTTGATGATTTAATGACTAAATATTGTTGTTTGTGAATATAATGGGTTCAATCCCCATCTGCTCACCAAGGATTACATGTATTCAAAAAAATGGATTTTCAGTATGCATACTTTGAAAATAATTAATAAAGTTATACATGATGTGTTCTATCCATACCATTATATATTTATATAGTATTTGGACATGATATTGGGACATGTGTGAAGATGAAAAGCCATGAAAAAGTATATATTGAGTTCGATTCTCAATTAATATTTTTATTAAGAAATGACAAATAATACTACATTAGAACAGGTAGAATGTGGAGAATGATGTGACTTAATACAAGGTTACTTAGGTTCTCTCTGTCTACTTATATTGTGGGAGATATGTGAAGATGAAATATTGTTTGTTTACTTTTATTCTGAATATTCATACTGTATGAAATCTTAGCAAAGTGTGTACTATCCCTGATGGATAATAGAGAGTAATAAAATTAGGTTCTTAGGTGTAAGGAACACAAATCTCTATTTTTAAAGCAACAATTTTCGTAAAAAAAATTCTTTTAATGGATTCATAACCTCATTTACTTTATTGCTGGATAAAACTGACAGTTAATACTGGGTTCGATTCCTAGACCATAATATGTCAATGATATGTAAAGAATTAAATATATTGGAAAAGCATAAAGATAAAATGGACTGGTGAAGGCTTTGCAGTATTTTTTTTTATATGAAAAATACATTTTGAAATTAATAAAAATCCAAAGTGAAGGTTTTATATAACCTGATATAAGTCTCACAATCATTATTAGACCATATTTTAAAGACATACAACAACACCAAATTGTTTTTTTTTATTTAAATGTCTGTCTGCCTTAATCAATTTGGAAACCTTTCCTTATTTATATCTTACCCAATGAAATACAATCATGGTGCCATTACCTAACATTTTTTTTTAAATAATTGAAAATATTATTTTTATTGTATACTATCTAGAAATACAGAATATTTAATGTATATGTTATGGTTATGAATAAATAAATAATAAAAAAAAAAATATCCTGATGAATAAAATTATGCGGGATGGTCTGGTCTATTTATTTACCATTATCCTTTCCTGAAATTCCTTTAGTTTTATTTATTTTTGTTTTATTTAATGAGGTAGATCAATGCTGTTGACTTAAAAAAAGTATATATTTATGTATTGAATAATTTAAGTCAGCAATGTTGACATTAATAAATTTTTATAAACGGAACTGTGTTTGATTTTACTCTCAAGGTACATAAAGGTTAACCAAGGTTATTCTGACAGTTCCAGCTATGTTCATACCGGGTCGAACGGGTGCAGGCCTCCTTATCCTCAACGGCTTTACGTTTTATATGAAAAATCATCAAGCACATGGGAAGAAACAATGGTACTGCTCCTCCAGGGATGTCCACGGCTGCAGAGCTGACGTCATAACTTACAGAGGATTCGACGGTAGAGATTATATCTCTATATTTAGAGGGAAACATATACACAACCCTCCACGACTTAGACAATGCCATGACGGCAGATTCATAAGAGAAAAAGATTTATCTAGACAGCAGATGAAATGATTTTTTTTGTTACATATATTGTATATATAAACTGTTTGTTCGTTTAAATCATGTGATGTAATTAAATGTACTTATTGTTTTTAGTATACTTATTATACTAATGTGTCTTTGGAAGCATGTTTCTATGTAGGGACCTGCTAGTTTTTAGATGGAAACAAATTTTGATGATATTTTAGAATACAATATTCTGGTATATGTGAAGGTTTTATTTTATTACTTAATATTTTTTTACCTATTTAATTGTTTATGGAGTGGAAACAAGATATTTTACTGTTGTTTTTTTTTTTAATAAATATTGTTATTTTTAATCTATTTTTGTACAGATTGTATGGTAATTGTGATAGTTTTTTCAGGTATTTATTATCTGCCATCTCATAGGACTGGCAGCATGGTGCTAATATTCAAAGACAACAAATATTGGATTAATAATCGTTATCAGAATACTATTAACTGGACATGTAGAGACAGGAAGCGACTCGGATGCAATAGCTGTGTTCAAACAACAGTTGAAGGACGCTACATAAAACACAAAGGCTTTCACAATCATGAAGACAATTACACTAAATATAATTTCAATGACTGATATCTACTTAATTCAGTGTTACCTATTATTATATCAGTAGAAAGTTGTAGCGCTGAAAAGAGTTAATTTTGTCTTAGCTTCACACTGTATCCTGCATGTAGTAGAGTAGGACGAGGGAACCTGGGAACCTTGTGTTAAGGTGCTCTATTCCCCATTAAGACACCTACGTTCATCAGATTAAACCAAATTAAAGGACTAATTGTATGAATTGCTACTTATGTATTGATTTATTAAAGATATGATATTTTTACTTTTATTGTGAGATAATAGATTAAGAAACACTTATTACTCTTTCATGGCCATGTATTGTATAGTTCTTTAAGTACTTATATTTTTATTATGAAATCTTAAAGTACTTAATATTAATAAAAAATGTATTGCCCCAAAAAATTGATTTGAATCTGTTTATAATAATAGTAACTTATATAATAATAGTATAAAAACATAAAATAATGTATACTTTTTCAGCTTGTTTTTTTTTTGTTTCATTTCAAATTCGTTAATTATTTAGTATTATCGTTGATTAGCTACGATATTTATAGTAGGTCATTTTACTTTTAAAGTTACTTTACTACATACAAGTCACTTTTTATTAAATATTGGTTTAGGAATTTTATTTGCATTTATTTTTAACTATCCTATAAACAATTGTCGAAAACTGTTAATCTTGCCACTTAGTGGAATTTATATTATAACATATAAATATTTTTAATTTATAAGCCCAATATATTTTAGGTTTATTTTATGAAGAAAATAAGATTCAAAATATGTATAAATATTTTATATACGAGTATAACCTGTAATATAAAGACTTTTGTTTATAAATTAAACCGATTTTCCGTTACGGTAAATTTAAATCGATTAACTGAATTCAATTATTTATATCAACATTTCTTGTAATTAAATAATTTTATAGGCAGGTAAGGGAACTTGCGAAACAATATGCGGTTTAACTTTAATAGCTATTTTTATATTGTTTTACAGCAAATTCTTTTGTAAATTCATTCAAATCGATTTTTACTATTGTAAAATAGAACTAGAATAAATAGAGAACTATATTTTAAGCAATGAAATTAATATTTTAATACATTTATCATTAGATTTATATTGTTTTCTTTTAACGATTTTTTTAGTTCTACTCATTTTATTGTATACGTTTGAATATCGAACACTTATAATGTTTGGTTATAGTGTGTTAAGTGGTGAAATGAAAAATATAATAGAAATAAGTGGTTCATTTTACAACCGTATATATTCATTTTCTGTATTAAAAAATTGAATTAGATTTTTTTCAATGTATTTAAATTTTTCTATATTAGTAATGTTAAAAAAAAATCATGACATAGAAAGACCATGTATTTTCAAAAGCACCAGCACTACTGTATAAAAGCAATAATTTGTACTTATAGGGAGATAGATGTTTTTAATTTTTTCTTATAAACCCCTGAATGATATTAATACAAACGAATGGGTCATGGCGCAAGAGCGCGAGGATGTGACTGTTGACGTGACAGGATATGGATTAAATCCCCCCTCGAAAAGATTGCAATATTTAATATAATATATTTTCATTTTCTTCATTTTGGTGTTGAAACAAAGCGCGGCGTTGAATTCCGACACTCAACACACAATGTCTCCAGATAACGACGGGAAGTGGGTAGCGCAGTGTCTTAACACTAGGGCCCCCTCTCATTACCCTGCTACGTGCGGGATATAGTGTGAGGTTAAAAAAAAAGAATACAGAACCATAATGTCGATGCAAATTTGGATGTCATTCTGGCTACTGGTTAGAAAACTGACTAAAGGTTTGATTGAATATAATATTCGTTCATCGTTGCAAGCCTAGTTAGTAAATAGTAATAAAGTATGATAATGTTGTATGTATTATATGAATTACATTGTCCTAGTTTTGTCCATATATTAAATTAAATTGTAAAAAAAAATACTAGCATAAATTATGATAAATGCATTGATATTTTAGTCTACAACTAGTAATTTAATTTTTTTTTTAATAAAAAATACCCTCACAAAAGTATATATATATAATATAAATAAAATAATATAAAATATTGGCCAGAGTTTAAAATTGCATATTAAAATTTGAATTTATTTCACACATTTTTCTTAAACAAAACATACATATAAACAAATATTCTTAAATGCGACAACCAGTACGATATTACCCGGGCACACCGGACACGACAATTATTATTCCAATGGTGATGGCATTAATTAAAAATCTTAAAATATAAGCGTTGTGATTGCCAACAACTAAAATTATCCTAAGATTCAAAATGTAATATCGATTTCTTTTAAAAACTAAAAAGTCAATTTCAATTAAGCCACAAAAACATGCAAAAATAAGGATACGTCAAAAAATCTTTGTGCAATTTTTATTTATTTAAAAAGTTCCAGGAACGCCTCCCCTCGTCTCAACAAACGGATTTTTTTAAGTGTTGCCATCTGTTATTTTTAATGATACTATAAATTAATGGCAGAACCATCTAACGAATTATCATCATCATCATCATGATATATATTACTATTTTCTTAAGAAATTAAGAAATTATAAAAAACATTGAAGTTTCTTCTATGTTCGAAAGTGTTTACTTGTAATAAATGTAATTTTTTATAGGCAGAATTATTATTATTTTTATTTAAGTTACGGCATCATTCCATTATATGTATAAGAATTGAATAGATCATATTAAAAAATAGTTTTTTTGCAGTAGCGTTATTAGCTTTTATTGTTTAGTAGGGCATTTGACGGACATTTAACGACTCTACTATAGTAACTATAAAAAATGTATTAGAAAAACTGTCTACTTTAACACGTTCACTGCGGGACATATTTTTGAAAACTCTCAACTTGTGAGGTTGAGGTCTTTTCAGCCTCATTTTTTATACATAGGTAACATAACGCTCACCGATGTAAAGTCTATATGAGGCCGATTTCGATCTCAAGCAGCGGTAAGCGTGTTAATGCATTTGCTCAAGAAATTATTTTACGCTTTCACTTTACTTATGTACTTACATTTATATTATAGGATCTTATATCTAACCTAAGTACCTAGTCACTATGGCTACCTTGAAATTCCTTCACGTGCCAAATTTAATTTAAGTCAGTAGTAGGTAATCTTTATACTAATGTATTGTCGAAATATATAAAAAATATAAAAATACTTTTTTAAACAGTATATGAGTAGATTTTTATTTCAATTCCCGTAATATTTTTAATATTATTAATATTAAGTATCAAATACGTTAGAGCGCGTATTTATAAACCGCTCTCTACTTTGAGATCGATCTTGTGTGCGATCTTAAGATAACGTTTTCATTCATACATTTTTTTAATGAATGAAAACGACATCTCCAGATAGATATCAGAGATGAGAGCGTTTTATAAATATGGGTTTAAATAAATAAGAATGTATTTAATATTGTAGGTATTATACGTAACTTATTACATACTTTATTAAAATTAAATACATGAATATTAATTTGTAGTGTCTCATAAAAAATTGTGTATATGTATATGTGTGCACAACCGTCGCGTTTATAGTCGGACACACTGCCACTGCGCCACGATGGCTGCTAAAATTATTTTTTTGTTATAAATTTTTTTTATAAACCTCTAAGCTAAATAATTTTTTCAATTTTATGGTTTCGATTTCCTAACTGAACTTTATTTTCTGTACTAACTTACGAAACATTAATTTATTTTCTGTACTTAGTGACGAAACGTTAATTTATTTTCTGTACTTGATGACGTTGCTGACTGCTTTCAGCCTTACGCTATATTCCGCACATAGCAGGGTAAACAGAGGGAACCTGGAAAACTAATGTTTGAAATGTAAAGACAATACATTAAGTCACTTCTATTTCTAGTTAAATTCTAAATATTTCATTCACCTGAGTGGAAATCGAATCCACAACCATAGCGTTTGCAGTCGCATTTATATATAATATTTTTTGATTTCGTTAAATCGATTTAACATTGTATTGGATGTTAAGTGGCAAAGATGTATCAGAAGAGCAAAAAAAACTCAATATATGCACTGTACTAACATACCTGACTATTTTTACAGCAAAATTTATTCATACTTCAAACGGAAGAATATTTGCCGTGTTCAACGACTACACATATTCCAAACATTACGCAGTGAAGAAAGGCTTCCGATGGAAATGTTCTAAGCAGTTTTCGAAGTCGTGTCGAGCCTACTTGGTCACCAGTCACGAAGGTCAACTTTTAAGTAGTTTTAGTTTCCATTGTCATACGCCTTAGGAAAAAAGTATATCCAATAAGTTTAGAATCTTCAATATAACGTATTTTAAATAAAGATTAATTTACACATAATTTTGTTTTTATTTGATGGTTCTGATGATTTTGTCTCAATGATAAAATGTTATATACATACTTGTTAAGTTTAGGATGACCATGTATAAATATAAACTATAATGTCGTAGCCCAATGGTATCTGCGTTGAATCTTTTGTTTTTTAAAATAAATTTTTATCTTGTCCCTGTCCTTTCTTGTCCTGTCATGTCATAAAAATGAAGCGAATAACAAAACTAAATATGCTAATCACGATACTTTATCATTTAATTACTTATTTGTTTTGCTCAATAATTTAGAAATTTTCAGTTCTGATGGTTAAAGGTCGAAATGGTAAAGATCTCCTTATGCTTAACGAATATACATATTATCAACATAAATCTCTTCGCGACGGCTTTCGATGGAGTTGCACTCAAATGGGCTCTCGATCATGTCGAGGGTTTCTTCACGTCACGAAAGACATGCTCGTAGTTAGAGCAAAAACCCAGCATACACATCCACCTTCTAGATACAAATTTAAGAGCATTAAGAAGGAATCCCTGAAGCCAGAACAGGTAAGAATAATATCATGTATTTTATGATTTGAGAAATATATATTTTATGTTAAGTGAATAACAAATCTATGACTTTTTGAAAAGATTAAGTACCTATATCGAAATTGTGCAAATATTAATTTAATTAGCAGTTAACTATATATCTGAAAAGTTTTATCACTATCAAATCTGGGGCATGTGTAAGAATTCCTATTTAAACTATCAAATGAAAGGCTTTTGGGGATTCACAATTATGAATAATTAAAAGAGGTACACTCTGTATAAAGAATTATTCATCTTTATGTCACCTTTGAAATACATACGATATCTTTTACTAAGTCCGGTATTTATAAACCGCTCTCATCTCTGAGAACGATCTTGAGATTTCCGTTCACAGATTATAATATATGAGTGAAAACGTCATCTAAAGATCGATCACAGAGTTGAAAGTGATGTATAAATACGGCTCTAAATAACGTTATCTTTCCTTTGTTCTAGCATAAATATAACGCGGACAATTCCAGTTTATCAGAACTAAGAATTGCAAATATACAAAGTGGAGTTGGTTTTTGGTAATAAATTATACTTCACATTTCTTATAAATCACTAGTAACCTTGGCTTGCAACCTCCTTTTTGTGAGCTATAAAACGTAAAAACTCTTTTTTTCACTTAATAAAATTTTATTGTTCCTTCTCATTCCTGTAAGAGTTCCAAGAAAACCTCTTTTGGTGCTCTACAAGACCTCCATGCCAAATTTCAGCGTTCTATCCCGCGTACATTCGGCTGTGTATGGTATGTCCGGACGATGTCGCACCGGACGTATTTTATGTATATAAAGAGTAAGATTTAAATATGTTATGTACTTGATAGAATAAAAGTCACAATAATCTCTTCCATTAGTTAGGAGAATTTGTTAGCTCCTAAGAATATGGTTAGCTACGTACTGTTTTGTATTTGATATAATTAAAAATTAAAATAAAATTTGTTAATAATAAATCAACGATATAGAAAAATATTGCTATTTTTAAATATTATTTTATATATTTACTTGTTATTTTGTATTGGTATATTAAATAATCTTACATAGAATAATGACTATAGTCAACGAAATATGACTGTTTTAATTGCTCTTATTCTAATTATTTTTAGTGATTTAAAATCAAATTAAATAAATAATTTATTAATTGTAGCTACATACAACATCTAAATTTTGTTAAGAAATAGAAATAGTTTTATAGTATCAACACGTAATCGGATAAATTACGTGTCGTTTGACGACTGCTAGTACCTCTAACGGTGAAATCGATTGTAATATAAATAAATACATTTAATTTGAAAATTATAAAATTATAATAATGTTCATAAAAAATTAAGACATCTTAATTTTTGTGCATGGACATTATAACTGATAAAAGCTGGTTCTTTTCAACCACTTTTTCTTTAGATGCATATTATTGCAAGAATCTAATGTCATTCTTGAAATTTGTGTTTCTGATTTGTAATCTAGTTTGTTTATATAATCTTTTTGACATACAAATATATCAATATTTTGGAATGTTTTTTTATTGTGTTCGTGCCTTAAAACGACGACATTAATATTTTTAACAACTTATAAAATATTTCAAAGTAGTTTTATTATTACCTGTGCATGTTTCTGAACATTTTAAGTATAAGCTACTTTTATATCAACTTTTTACTCATATTACTTATTATATATTATGATTTTACTATAGAAATCACAGGTTGTTGGTATTTTGTTGACAGTTGAATTTTATCTCCGCCCCAATGGTCGTATCAACTTGCGCTTGAACAACTTTACGTTCTACAAACATTTGAAGGCTAGAAGTAACGCACACCGCTGGAGCTGCACTGCTTACGGTTCGAAATGGAAGTGCAAAGCTCACCTCATTATCACTGATAAGCTCGAAGTTTTGAAAGCAATGGTCTCTCACAGTCACCCGCCGAGTGCGAAGAAAGAGCGAAAAACTTTTATTAATCCATCTTACTCATGGAACGGGGCTGGCAAAGAAAATGATAGTAAACTACCCCCACCCGCTCTACCATCACTAACGCCACTTCACGACTATTTGGTAGCTCACAGCGTTTTTAGAAATTATTAAGCTTTAGTTTTACATTGGTAATATATGTCCAGTCGACTGACCCCAATTATTATATACGTGAAATATAGATGTCGCAGTCAAATACCATATTTTATACTATTAACCTTTTTTATGAACTAAGATTATGTAGAATATTGTATGATACATTTACGTTGGATATATATTACCATATTAAGATTCCTATTAATTTTAATATCTCATATACGCATTAATATTATGCTGCTCGCTTAGTGTTACCTTTTAAGTGATTATTGCATATCATATAAATATTTAGAACTGCAAAAATTTTATTTTGTTTACATTTCCAAGACTGTCATAAAAAAATCAAGTCATCTTTTTAGTTAAGTTTAATCATGGGGAAGAATTAGTCTTAATATCAATTACGAAGTTACTAATATCGTATACGTTGAATAAGAAAACATTCGTTAAGTCCATATTTAATGTTATTCAAAATTTGTGAAAAGTGCCTTTAAAAATTTTGTATCTAGATTTTAGTTTTATATTTGTATAAGATTCAACTGATTTTTAACATTTTAGTTACAATTTTTTTTTAAATAATACGTGTGATAATTTGCATTTGTGACGTGTCCAGTATTAGGTATTGTGATACATTGATAATATTAATTAAGACTGTGTGTTTCATTGTGATAATCATGTATCTCAACGGTTAGATCTCGTTTTATTTGTACATATTTTTTTATATTACGTGCGTTTATTGGACTAATAATGTCTATTTTTATACCTACTATTTGTAAGTAAGTTAGCATATTGATGTACGCTAATGCTTTTCCTAAATATTTTTGGCATTTAAATAAAGTATTTTGAAAATAAACGCTATTTCTTTATAAATAAATGAAATTTATCGAATTGCAATTCAACTACTCTTAGTTATAGGCTTTTTATCTAACTATTGAAATTAAAAATCTAGTAATTTCATGTTTTTTTATATACAATAATTAACTTGACGCTCAAAAACCACATGTCCACATGTCCACACATAAATATTTTATGTCAAGGTCGATGGGTATTTAACTCTAACTGCAATTGTCGTGGAAAGGCGAAGCTAAGAGAGAAATAATTTATTACGTATAATGACTATATCTTAAAATTTTAGTTCCAGGTATTTTAAATCCACAAGGGCAGCTCATAGAACTGGTAACTGGCAAGCAAATATTGATGGTCGACGGCTATCCATATTATTTTAAAGGTGCACTAAAAAGTTATTCTTCGAAACGAAACAAGACGTACGGATATTTTGAGAATCATAATGTGTTACGATACTGCTGTAATAAAGCATTTTGTAATGCCTTTCTTCATGTTACTGAAAATCTTAAGGTCATTTATGGTAAATTACCCCATAATCATCCTCCTGCAGAGTATCGATGTGCTCAACAAGGGAAATATTTTCGGCTATAAATTATATTGGAATTTTTTAAGCAATCTTTTACGGTTTATTGTATAGTATATATATTTAGTGTATTTCTACGCCTTAACGAACAGGTAGATTATAAAAAAATATCATATTTTAATAGAGTAAACCATAGAGCTATTGCCTACTTAAGGACTTCACATATATTGTAATAAAAATTAATACGCACGAGTATGTAAATATTTATCTAATTTTTTCCTTATTCACTGGTAAATTGGCTTACAATTATAATTTTTTATTTGAATTTACCTTTAATATAAACTAAAATTTAAAAATAAAATATTAAAATTAAAAATCAATCCTTAATAGATATGTTTGAAAAAAAATAAAAAAGTTATGTAAATGATAAGTACTAAGTTTAGCTTTTTTAACATACAATAAAAATATTTCAAATTTAATTGCATCTCTATTGTGATTCCAAATATCGACAACGGAATCTCAAGTAGTGTGCAAAAACATTGTTTGAGCTACACTGCCTATATTTAAAATTTTTAATAATTGCGAAAATTCAAACGTATTATTAAGTAAACAGAATCTAGCTAATTTTGACCATTCTACATTCAAGTGAGTGAAGGTATCCGCAAATCATGTTAAATGTTCAAAAAATTTGAAATAGAAAGTGATAAAATTTTAAGAAAAAATAGGAAAAAGAATTTGTTATCAAAGAGTTGAATTGTTTATCAGAGAGGCGAAGAAATATCCAGCCATTACTAGGCATTTGACGGAGCAATCCACAGAAGCTTCAGAGAAGCTGCCTCAAATATGTATTTTGTACATTTTGGTCTCTCATTCGATATGCTAACAATATGAAACACCGTGAGCTTGCTGAAAAATATGTATAATAAGACGATTTTTTTCTGAAAAATTATTTTTTTAATGACGAAAGTAAACACAGATAGTTCGGCTTTATAATTCAAACCTGCATTTGGGCAAAACGTGGTCAACAGTGTTTTCATAGTAATTAATTAGTGTAGACTGTAAGGACGTTTTGCGTGGTGAAGATTAGGAAATTTAATTACGATATCAGATAAAATGACTGAAGTTAACATTGATATGATCATAGAAAACCTGCACAAATCTCACTTGAAGATCGGCCTCGAGAACTAATTTATCTTACAGTAAGGTAACTCCCCCAAAACATAAGGCTCATACATCGTCTTCTTTTTTCTGCGTATTTTAGATAGAATTTTTTTCTAATGATATTTAAGGGCGATTGCTAGTACTATCCATAAATTTTCATAAGCTATACTACCACTAAATTTAATTTTAAACTAAGCATACTTTTTTGTCCAGTACTATATATTTTTTTCTTATCAAGATCTACATTTTGATCTTGATCTTAATGGGTTAATTTATACACTTGATTTAGCTAAGTTAAGTAAAATGATTTACTTTTTAATTTTAGTTTTATAAGTATAATTTTGTAATACTTAGGTTTTTTTAATATTAAGTGGTTTGGTTAAATAATATGTTTTAGTTGTACGATACTTATTATAATGGAATACATTATCATGTACCTATTAATGTGTTTATTTAAATAAAAACTTTTTTCATGCATTATTTTGTACATATTCATTTTTTCGTAAGCGTTCAACATTATTTAAAAGTAATCCAAGAGCTTTTCATTTGAACTGACATATCTTAGTATGCCGCAAGGTTAACTTTTGTTACTTTTTTTTTTTTACAAATCTTAAATATTATATTACAATACGATAGCTTAGTAACAAAACATTAAGTAACTGAAAAAGTTGATATAAATATTCTTAAATGGCGATCAATCTCTACGAACCTAAAAATGTACTAGAATATATATTGTAAAAAAATGCCGCAGACTGCCGAATAGAATCAAAGGCACTGTGCAACATCAGGTGTTTACCTTACTTCAAGAAATAATTTATATTATACTAAAATAAATAAAATATGTATGTAAAATATGTGTGAGGACTACCGTGGCGCAGGTGCACAAGTGACTGTGACTTTAAATGCGACTTGTTGTGGGCCTGATCGCCACCCGAGGAAATAAAATATTTGATGTTTTCATTTCTTTGCTCTGGTGTCGAGGCAAAGCGCGGCGTTGACTTATGCCACTCAACACAATTCTGGGGATCCCCAGAATTCAACAGAAATTGGGCAACGTAGTTTCTTATCATTAGGTTCCCTCTTACCTTGCGGTGTACGGGATACAGCGTGAAGCTATCTACCTAGAAAAATGTTTAAAATTTGGTTAAGTAGAAAAATGAGCTCGAACAGTAGTAGCCAGCCAATCCTTGAAATGCGCATTATTGCTTAGCCTAATTATACCTATATTTGAATCGTACGTCCTAAGAATCCGCCCCTTTTTCTAACTCATCTTCCTACGACGCGATGGGCACTGTGAAACATAAAATACTAAAAACTTCTTGTTATATATAATTATAATATATTTTTTTATTTATTATTTATGTAATTTGGTTAATATGTTATTACGAATAAATCGTTACATTAATTATCTTTCTTACAGGAACGTTGATCACTCTAAGTACTGGCAGCATTGTATATCTTTATCAAGGATATACGTTTTGCAAATCTATGTCTATACAAAGAGGCAAGGCTAGAAGATGGATTTGCAGTCAACATAAAAAGTGTAAAGTTTTCATACACTTGGATAATTCATACACTCTACTTGCACTGCCTAAAATTCCACACAATCACCCTCCACCAAATATGCGCATACTTACAGATGGATCATATCTTAGGATGCCACCTACCTAGTATTATAATTTACGCTCTAAATGTCTCTACTAAATTAGTATTAACAAAAAACATATGATTCACACGGCGTGCGAGGAAATAAAAATATTTAATTCCTCTTTTAACATTTTTAAATTGTTATTCCACTCTTAGAAAAGAATATAATTTAATTCTCGAGTCATATGAAACCCACAACTCTTTATAATCAGACTGCTGTCAGCTGTGCCGCTGCGCCATGGCAGCTTCATAGGAAAAATTATGAATTCTGCTCTAAGATGACACTACAGTCTTAGGTATACAGGCGATATTGTAAATAAAAAAAAATGATAAAAATCGGTTTATCCATTAGAAAGTACGTTGTCACAGACATTCAGAATACAGGCACAACTCCTTGTGTCGGAGGTTAAACATAATAAACAAAATGAAATTATCGATTATATTATATATCTATCGTTTCATTTTATTCTTGAAATTTATAAAATATATAACTCATTTTAATATTTCAAGTCATGGTTATTTATTCATTTTATGTATTCCTTTATTTCAACGATTGTGAAATGAACTTGCACAAAATAAAGAAAAACGATGTTCTGAATTGTTTTATTTAATCGGATACCACATTCATTCTCCTAGATTTTAATTAACAAGAAACAGGAGCATATCTGTAGGTAATAGTCATAATGTTAATACAGAACATTATTAAAAACAATATTTTGGTGTTTAATACAGGAAAGATGATCAAATTGAGTACTGGCTCCAACGTTTTCTTCTATAAAGGATATACATACTGTAGAGGGAAGGCCATTCAAGCCGGTACAGCGCGGCGATGGATTTGTAGCCAACATAAAACCTGTAAAGTTTATGTACACTTAGACAATGCTACTCATAAAATAATTGTAAGGCCGAAGCCGCACAATCATCCTCCCCCACGCCTGAATATGCTTTCCGGAGGAACTTATTATCGAGTTATAACAAGAACACCTTGCCCATAAATATTACTATTATGTATGTAGTATACTAGTTCTACACCAATTATGATATCAGCCATGTTTTCTATTCTAGTCATTTTCATAACTGTGTGATATCATTAATTGAAAATTATATTGACGTATTTAATTAATTAAAAACAAAATTAAGCATTTAAAATTTATATTATGGGGAACAGAGTTTAACACTAGATTCCCTCTGCCTACGCAGTTGTGTGCGGGATACAATTTGAAACTGATAAAAATATATGTTTCATTTATTGTATGTTAGTATGCTTAAAAGCCAATTTATTTTTTGCTTAAATGCAATTTTTTTTTCACTTAAATACAAAAAAAATGCCTTAAAAGGCTTTATTATCTTAAAAAATTTATAGATTGTTGTTGATGTATGTATCTTGTAATTATCCTAAGATATCAATTCTTAGGTAAACAGCGTTATATTTAATTTATTTTATGAAATTACTATTATTAATCAGTAATCACGCTAATAGAATGTATTACCACTTTTATCGTAATTAAAAATTTTGATCAATTTTATCCATGTAAGTTACATTCACTGTGTAGTCCTGATTGATGTAACCATTAATGTTTTAAATGATCTCGTGTATGTTGTGTACCTATATTATTAACTTTATATAATTTAAATATGTTATATTATATAGCTTCTTAAAGTTAAATTAAAGTAAGTATATTAGAATTACATCAGTCTTTTATTTAGTTGTATTTAACTATCTTTTCTATATTTCTGGCAAAAAAACCTGTAACCGAAGGTAGCTTATTCGCATAGACCTAAAGATTTATTGGAGGTTGGTCCTAATTTGTATGTAAAGACGAAAAAATTAAATGAAACCTTTGTTTTGGTAAAATAATTTTGATTGATTTGGTGATATTAGTTTAATTTTGCATAGATAAGAAATACTTTTTATTTAAAACACTAAATGCTTGACGGATTTTTTTTATTATTATGCAAATCAATGATTTATGAGGACAAAATATTCTATTTGTTTCTAGGTTTATACCTAGATTATAAAAGTAAACGACTAATACCTAATCAATATTAAATAAACATATTATGGGCCATTCTACTTACTGATAGAACACATATTAAAAATAGTTTAGTTTGATTATTTATTTAATAATACATAGAGTTTACCCTGTAGTACTAAGATTTTTAAGCTATAAATAAATTGCTATAGATACTAATGCAGCATTTTCACTTCAAGGATTGATAGAATTTGAAGATGGAAAGAAGCGGTATTATTATAAAGGTCATACATTCTATAAGCATATTTTTATGAAAAGATCAGGTGCCTTTAGGTGGTTGTGTACAAGGCGTGGATGCCCAGCTTGCTTACATTTGGACGAATCTCTTCACGTGTTACGTCCACCAGTGTCGATGCATAACCACACAAAAGTTTCACTTCACAAGACTAAATATGGATTGTATGTTAGGTTGTAATTATTTTATAGTATGTGTTTTCAATTCACAAAGTGTGACTGTAAAACCAACTGGTTGTGGGTTCGAACTCGAGGAGATGAAATATTTACTTAAATTTATATTTCCATTTCTTAGCTCTGGT